>OZ024904.1:90260585-90350585 GCA_964017125.1 Flabesymbios commensalis | reverse complement strand
GCCTATCAATCAGCGTGTCCGTCAACCACGGAAACGTCTCTATCTGGAAGCTGTTCAGACCCCTCAGATCCAGACCGCGTCTGAACGCTGCAAATTTCTGGATCTGTTGAGTCTGATATAAAAACATTGGACATTGGATTGAGATGCAAAACATCAGCCCATTGTTGGATTCACAATAATTAACTGGGGAATGAATGCATTGGGCATAGTGAATTGGGCACCAGGTCACACACAAGCTACCGGGCTATAAAAACCTATTAAGAATGGTGAAATAAATGTATTGACACTGTGCTCCACTCACATAGTTTCCAATTCGCGTCCTGTCGAGCACAATACTTTTACAAATCTTCACAAGTGGATATATTAGCCTATTTTCGCAAACGAACCCGGACATGCGCATATACCAAATTTTGTATGTTCACACACATCATAAGGAACTTCACTAATAGTTAACATTGTGTAATTAAATCATACATGAACAATACACAAAAAACTACAATTCCAGCCATTTATTCGCCAACATTTTATTCGTATTTCAGCAGATATTGAGCTTTTTGCTTTTTACACAAAATTATTTCAGCGCTGTAAGGGTTAATGAAATCTAATTTGAAGCATAAACGCGCGAGCGCGAAAATGACCAGCTAGGCGTACACTATTTTATCATCGCTAAAACACACATTTGTTCGCATTCGCATGGGAAATGCTAGAAAATAAACGTCAAGTTTCGCGTCTGTAGAATAATATGTCTAATACTGAGTTTACGATGCCTCAGAAAAAAACCTTGCACTGGGGCCTCTTGATATTTAAGTTTGCTTCATGCCCTTTGACATCTGGTCAGCTCGCTAAATAATTCAAGTCTGAATACCGGAAGTGCACTCAGAAGCCTACCCGTCAGTCTCAGCTGTAGGAGATGATGTGCTGTCAATGTGTCAACTTGGCCGAATCCGATCTACCTGCTTGCCTGCATGTCGCGGGTTGCCCACCTGCCTGCCCTTCTGCCTATTACATCCACTCTAAACAATATAGGTTCTTTAGAAAAAACCCTTCAGTACAATCACCATGCAACCCCAGGAGAACCCTTGCTGGGTTCTCCTGGGGTGATTGTACCGAAGGGTTCTTTCTAAACAACCTATATTGTTTAGAGTGGCATAATGCAAACGAACGAAGGAACAAGCGAACGTGTTAACTAACTAGTAAATGATCGGACGACCGATGATTGATTGATTGATTCGTTTATTCGTTGATACTTTGGTCCGTATGTGTTGATTGATCGATAGATTTTTTATTGTTTTATTGATTGATTGATTGATTGATTGATTGATTGATTGATTGATTGATTGATTGATTGATTGATTGATTGATTGATTGATTGATTGATTGATTGATTGATTGATTGATTGATTGATTGATTGATTGATTGATTGATTGATCGATTGGTCGATTGGTCGATTGGTCGATTGGTCGATTGGTCGATTGGTTGATTGACTAATCGATGGATCGATTGATTGATTGATTGGTTTATTGATTGATTGATTGATTGATTGATTAATTGATTGATTGATTGATTGATTGATTGATTGATTGATTGATTGATTGATTGATTGATTGATTGATTGATTGATTGATTGATTGATTGATTGATTGATTGATTGTGATCGAGCCAATCAACAAACAGCTCACACAGCAAAAATATGACCCAATGTTAATTTAATGTTTGTCCACCGTCTACGACGCTGGCCCAGCATTAAATCAACATTGCACTAAACGAACGTACGTGCTTGTTTTTTCGTCCATTTAGACACGTGACTGGGCTTATACCCAATTAACAGACGTGTCCCACGGGGCGTGCGGAAACGGCGATTACTATAATTAGCCCTAGAAGTAGGTCGTAGCTTCCGGCGCCAATCATTACCTGCCTGCCACACCCACAATTCACGGCGATAATCACTGATGCAGGGCTTACGTGTACTTCCACTTCACCATCACGGAAACTACGAGAAAAACAACCCATTCCCACTGGGCACACGACGTAGTTGCGACGTTGAATCAACGTCAATGACGTTGATTCAACGTCGCAACTGCGTCGTGTGCCCAGTGGTTGTAGCCTCGATGTCGAGCCAGCACTAGACGAGTTATTGTTTTTAGGTTTTATTACCCTATAATATATACATCACCCTGTTTTACAAAACAAATGCACAAAGTGCATAAAAGCAGACATATATTTTACCAATCTCTCTGAAATTATTGATTAATTAAACATTAATAATAATTTAAAAATAAAATAAATGACTATATACAAACACCACCACGAAGAGACAATAAGAGTTAGTAAACATGTTAAGCATGTTGCAAGAGAAATATAATGACAAGATTAACCTCAAGGATCAAATAATTGTAGCCGCTGGATCGACTAGGCTGTATGTGCAACCATTGATGTTTTGTTGGGATATTGAAAAAAACTATTAGGTTTTTTTTAGTTTCAATTATTATAACTTAAAGGCCCATACCCAGGTTAAAGAAGTTTCAAAGCTTAAAATTGTGTTATATAGGCTTATATCAGCGTAAATCTATATTATCTTTCTCCACCCTCCATTTGAAAGAGATATGTACCAGATAAGTGTGTATTTCGGAATGTTCATACAATTAATAACAACTATCTCTTTAATATAATTTGACCAAGCCGCTGAGGGTCTAGATGAAGGGTCCGATGTTGATTTGTTTTTTCTTTGAAAGGATCAACACTGAGGAAAATCCCGTTCGTTTTGTCACTACACCAGCCACGAACATCCAATGAATAATACCTGTGTATTTGGCGATCTTCAAGATGTCCCGCAAAGATGTAAAACATGTCAATTGACCGAGTTTAGGTGTGTTGAGCCTTCGTGTTTGGAAATGTGAGACCGGTAGGGACAGCGCAGTTGAGCTGTAGTTTTCCGATTAAACTAGCAACGTCTTTGACGATGTGATACATCTGAGACCTTACATACTTATCCTAATACGAGTTAAGACCTTTTTATCATAGATTACGGCTAGTAAATTATGAAAAAAGAAGGAAATAATCAAATCGTTGACTCGATAACACTTTCCTGTCAAACATGGCGACACATTAAAAAATAGGTGGATCTAAAAGACAAAAATGTAATGACCGACATTTTGTCATAATTCGTCTTTTTCGAAACCCGATTGCGTTGCCAACGGATGTTTCTAAAAGTTGTAATCTATCGGAATGTTGCTTTCACTCATTCAAACACTCAAAAAGATATAACAGAGCTAAAACGAAAACATGCATTTTGCCTGGGTATGGGCCTTTAAACATATAAAAAAAATGTATTTTGCGTCTGGCGTGATCAAACCACAGGAAGGAGAGAGACCCCTGTTGAAATTCTCGTTAGGTATGCCTACCTGGAATGAGTAGGGCTGCTCCATTTCAACAAGGGGGCGGGGTCCCATGCCCCTGTGTGAGCAAACCCGTGCTTCATGGTGGCTAATATTGCCATGAAAAGACAAACAACAGTAACTGTATATTCAAGTAATAAGTAGTTACTGTCGCTTACCTTTGCAATGTAGGATGGCAACATGGAACTCTTGGCAGCAGAGATATCCTCATCATTATTTTACCTGATCTGTTTCAGAAGTCTATAATATTATTAGTATGAATGTCACGAGACAACACCCATCACGATATGATATTGTAATAAAACCTAAGTAATGTAAAGGGCCAAGTTCATTGGGCTCCACCCGAGATCTCTCATAATATCAGAGCTGAGGACACATTCAACAACCCTTGAAACTCCAAGGACAAATTGCAAATTCAAAATATCACTTTCCATTCAGATATCTGCACAACACAATGTAATTGATAGTCTAAAAATGACTCACTAATATGAGATCCTAATGCTATTATCTCGCTCCCAGCACCCTTTGGGTGCTAGAGTTCCTCACATCACATTCAACAGATACACTATGACAAGGTAAACATGGTAAACGGTGGCAGTGTCTGCTCACTTTTCAAGTAAGCAGATACTGCCATTTGCGTTTCCAAAGTAGAGCTTAGTTGTATGCCATATATAAGTCGTCAGTGTTTACCCCGTTTATATGCGCAACTTATATTTACTGCAGATGGACGTATCCTATTTGCAGAGATAGCAATTATTACCGCTCTGCAAAGTCAAAAGGTAGAAACTAATTATTACTTGGAAATGCAGTTACTGTTGTTTGTCTTTGCATGATACATGTAGTATTGTCGTTTCAATCAGAACACTGCTCTACAAAGCCAAATAGTAGTAAATACTGCTTGCTGCCTTTTGGGTTTGTACGACAAAAGAGAGATGCGCTGTAATAATTCCAGCTACATCATAATTGTATATTTTACCAAGGAGGTTATAACCTTCTTCATTTTACTAACATTTCTCAGTGTATCTTGACCTTTCTGCTTAACTGATACTGTATCACAATTTAACAGCTACTGATCACATACTAGATAAATAGCATATTTGATTGTGACACAACACACAATTAATTGCTAATATGTCTAATATTATAGTGACTAAAGGCTGTAGGCTTATTGATTTTCTTAAGACAGACTCTGGTTGCTAGTATTAAGGTCGCTGATTTTCGACAGACGCCTAACGTTACTTGCTTGATATATCTCATTACATTTTTCGATTTGTATACATCCGCACCATGTTGTAAGGAAGTGGTGTTAATAATAAATTACATTGTGTAATATGCATTATTCGAATTTAATTACCTTTAATTTAAATCCAACATTTTTTTCAAACTCTGAAGTTAGCTCCAGTTCTAAAGGGTGAAAGTTTTTTCTGGTGATTATCTGAACCCCAATAAACAATATCCAAACAAAAAAATTCTGTGTTAATTTTGTCCTTATTGGTCAAAATTTTGATCTATAATTACTGCACTATTGGGTTTGCCATGGGGTTCAGCGTATTTTCAGTTGAGATTCCTCTGTCTTATGTTTCACCGTTTCCCACGTTTTCAGGATAGATGCCTTTTCATCTGTTCATGTTTACCATGTTTGTGAGAACAGAAGTCTTTGTCTTATGTTTCATGGTTTATTGTGTTTTCAACGCAGATGCCTTTTCATGCTTTAGCATTTTTACAGGACAAACATCCCTGTTTCATGGTTTTCCATGTAATCGAGAACAGACGTTTTTGTCTTAGGTTTCATGGTTCATCATGTTTGTGAGAACAGACGTTTCTGTCTTTGTTGCATGGCTCATCATGTTTGTCAGAGCAACCGCCGCTGGGATTAGGTTTCATAGTTTATAGCCAGAATATGTCTCTGACCTTGCATGTTTTACCTTTTCAGCTAGGGCAGCTCTGCCACGCAAAGCCAAAAGGCAGTAACTGCTTACTGAGAAGTTACAGCCTTTCAACTTTGCAGAGCAGACCTAGTTGTGTCTGGCTTTTTTTATGGAGCTGTATTCGGGTCAAAACTGTCGGGAAGTCATTCGACGCAAACTCTCGTTCTGATTTAATGACATAAGTTTTAATTGACGCATTTGTAATGTTGGCATTGTTGCTTATCTCATCTTAACCGACACGATTGTGGTCTTCTTTACAGTTACATAAGTTTATTGAACAGCAATCTCATTTTAATTTTGCAACTCTCGTTCTTCTTTAATGACATACGTTTCAATTGACGCATTGGTAATGTTGCGTACCTCATCTTAATCGACACACCTGTGGACTTCTTTAGTTGCATAAGTTAATTGAGTCGTAATCTCATTTTAATTGACATTCCTGCAGTCTGCTTTACGGCTATACAAGTTAATTGAACGCGTCCCGTTCTTCTTGACTGTCTAACGTTCAACTGTGATTGGCATTGCTGTTGACGGGGAATCATGTTAGTTGAGTAATCTGTGTTTTAGCCGACTAAGAACGAACGCGCATCCAATTTAGCGCAGTGTTTACAGCTCTACATAAGACACGTGGAGATATCTTGGCCTTAATGTGATTCGCGCCAAGGTCACATTCTGGCAAATAACAATTGTGGGATTTGACACGTAGTTCTTGTGATGCCTGTTTATTTGTTTTTGCTCTCAAGTCACATGTGTCGGTTAAGATGAGATAAGCAACAATGCCAACATTACAAATGCGTCAATTAAAACGTATGTCATTAAATCAGAACGAGAGTTTGCGTCAAATGACTTCCTGACAATTTTGACCCGAATACAGCTCCATATTTTTTGTTTCGTGATTTATCTCGTCGACTAGAACAGCCTTCTGTGGCCTTGTGTTTCATGGCTCATCATGCTAGCTTGGGCAGTCATCTCTGGCATTTAGATTTATTGCTTTGCCATATCAGTCTGGACAACTTTACCCCTTTTTTATTGAGTTGCATGATTTACCATGTTAGTCACGATCGTCTCCGGCCTCAGATTTCATGATTTACCTCTCTTGACTCATCGTGTCAGCTGGGGCACCTCTCTGGTTTAAAGTTCCATGGTTTGCCATGTTAGCTGGGGTAGCCTCTCTAGCTTTAAGTTCACCGTGTCAGCTGGGACAGCTTCTCAGGTTTAAAGTTCCATGGTTTGCCATGTTAGCTGGGGTAGCCTCTCTGGTTTAAAGTTCCATGGTTTGCCATGTTAGCTGGGGTAGCCTCTCTAGCTTTAAGTTTACCGTGTCAGCTGGGGCAGCCTCTCTGGTTTAAAGTTCCATGGTTTGCCATGTTAGCTGGGGCAGCCTCGGGCTTTAAGTTTACCGTGTCACCTGGGGTAGCCTCTATTTTATTAAGTTCTATGGTTTACCGTGTCAGCTGGGACAGCCTCTCTGGTTTAAAGTTCCATGGTTTGCCATGTTAGCTGGGGCAGCCTCTGGGCTTCAAGTTTACCGTGGGGGCTTTAAGTTTACCGTGTCACCTGGGGTAGCCTCTATTTTATTATGTTCTATGGTTTACCGTGTCAGCTGGGACAGCCTCTCTGGTTTTAAGTTCAATGGTTTGCCATGTTAGCCGGCGCAGCCTTTCTGACTTTAAGTTTATTATGTCACCTGGGGTAGCCTCTATTTTATTAGGTTCTATGGTTTACCGTGTCAGCTGGGACAGCCTCTCTGGTTTTAGGTTCCATGGTTTGCCATGTTAGCTGGCGCAGCCTCTCTGGCTTTAAGTTTACCATGTCACCTGGGGTAGCCTCTCTTTTATTAAGTTCTATGGTTTACCATGTCAGCTGGGGGCAGCCTCTCTGGTATTAAGCTCCATGATATACCATGCCAGCTATTTCATGTTTTGTCTTGCTTTGTCTCGGCAGCAGAGTTGATTTTTCTGGGCTAAAAATAAGCAGAAGCTGTAGTCATCCCCGCCTACCACTGCTACTCACAGGATGGCGTTTCGTAAAAATCATAGTATGTTTGGATTGATTTAGGTAATTTTGATAACCTACATAACAATGCCGCTCCAGTGTTGCGTCAACGCACAAGACATCAGTCGACACATCCCAGCAAATACGAAACGCTTCCCAATGTTGTTTTATTGTTGAACCAGCGTCGCAGACGATGGGCCAACAATTGAACAGCATTGGGGAAAATTCATGCTTGTTGGGATGATAAGTTTTCTGGAGAAGGCTTTTTCTCTTCTGGTAGAAGGCGGTTTGGAGATGTCAACAAATTTCGCTTAAATGTTGATCCACCGTTTGCGAATGTGCGTTGGTCAACATATCTGTCTTTGTGAAATAATGCCATCCAGGGACCAAGCAGACTATCCAACACTATAATTTCAAGTGAAAATAAAAGAATGTATTAACCCCCTTGCAGATAAATTGCTTGTTTTTAATTTTCATTCATTAAAGCTTGAATTGCTGACGCAATTTTCAGGTTCAAATATTACTATTTATTAAAAATAAATATCAGCAGACTTAAATTATTTGATCAACAGAGTATCTATCACTATTTTACGGGTTTCATTGGCTTAATTATTTTGTGTGAACATATTTCTCGAAACCGTATACATGCGGTTATAGCAATACAAAGGTTACTAAAAGGTTTTTATAATGAGAAGGTTGGATCCTTGTAAAATATAAAATCTCATCTACCTTTTCAATTACGCTCTGACATTTAAGAAGAATAGACAATGAGACTGGTCTATCGGTGCATTGTAACATATACCGACAAAACTGTGGTCTTAATTTCAAGGCAGGTGTGATTTATCAATGATAAATAGATTAACCGTGCAGGCGGACGAACGACCGGACAGCCGGACGGACGAACGGCCGAACGAACGAATGAGCGAATAAACCAACGAACGAAGCAGCAAACGAATGAATGCATGAATGAATGATTGAATGAATGAATGAATGAATGAATGAATGAATGAATGAATGAATGAATGAATGAATGAATGAATGAATGAATAAACGAACGAACGAACGAACGAACAAACGAACGAACGAACGAACGAACGAACGAACGAACGAACGAACGAACGAACGAACGAACGAACGAACGAACGAACGAACGAACGAACGAACGAACGAACGAACGAACGAACGAACGAACGAAAGAACGAACGAACGAACGAACGAACGAACGAACGAACGAATTAATGAACGAATAAATGAATGAATGAATGAATGAATGAATGAATGAATGAATGAATGAATGAATGAATGAATGAATGAATGAATGAATGAATGAATGAATGAATGAATGAATGAACAGATGAATGAATGAACAGATCAATGAATGAACAGATGAATAAATGAATAAATGAATAAATGAATGCATGAATAAATGAATAAATGAATGAATAAATAAATAAATGAATGAATGAATAAATGAATGAATGAATGAATGAATGAATGAATGAATGAATGAATGAATGAATGAATGAATGAATGAATGAATGAATAAATAATTGAATGAACGAATAGATCAATAAAACCGAGAATACATTAACATGGTTAATGTATTCTTGATAAAACACATATTTTAGTGTGCAGAAACTATAATCAGATACAAATGTTAGCCAGTACTCAGTAGCATACAAATGTTATAGTGAGAGGGAAAATCCATATAGGAGTAGAGCCCATACGATCCATATTTTCTATAGCTCTATGTATAAGGATCGAGGTGAGTGCAGAAAAATCATCCCCGGCTTGATTTATCTGGATCATAATTGCTGGTGGATATGCTGGGAACTTCCTCGCTGCCGGTAAACTTAGCCATCCTCCGTCATAACTCCATCAGAAGTGATCCCTGTAAAGTCCCGGCAAACATAGGAGGCTGACCCAATGCTGGCTTGATACTGGGCCAGCGTCGCAAACGCTGGACCAGTATCAAGCCAGCATTGTGACAACGTCCCATGGATTACCATTTGAATCCTCTCTCATGTACATTCACAATACACACAGCCAGCGCGGGACGTCGCTCCGTGGCTGGATTGGCGTTGGGCCAGTATCTATGACGCTGGCCCAACACCAATTTGACCTCGGAGCAACAACAAGCTATAAACAATGCTTACTGCGCAGTCAACGAGAGGTGCTGGGTCTGTGTTGGCTTAATGCTGGGCAACGATCGCATGCACTGGCCCAATATTTAACCGCGGCATATTGTCAACGCCTCATGTTTTCAGGGTGTATCCACATGTCAAATCCGATTCGCAAAAAAAATCGCAAAAAGTGAGAGCTTGTCGCGGAATGCTGGATTGTTTGCTCAGCGCTATTTTTCGAGTGAAATTCAACTATAATGATGTTAAAATACGTAGAGAATGAAAGTATCGCAGTAGAAAATATGACTGTATTGGAACATCCCTCAGTGTTGTATTAATCTACGTGTCTCACACCAAAATAGGCCTGCTGCCAGGCGGCAGCAGGCCTATTTTAGTGTGAGACACGTGATGCAATTCAACCTGGTGAAAACACAATACAGCATAAATTGTGGCAATATTGCCACAAGTGAGTCTGCAGTCGGGACTATGATCAAACTACTCTTATCAAACGATCTGGAGGAGTTTTTATGGTGCAAATTCCCATGATATGCAGCACTGCACACACAGGGTATTGAACAGTTTGGGGCAATGCAGCATTACGCATAGCAACGACTATACCAACACCGGCCCAGCCGGGATTAGAACCCAGTACCTCTAGATAACGAGCCACATCCGAGCGGGATCAGTCATCGTATCCGGCATCAGCTGCAGTAACGTAATGTCGTTTTGAACCCTTAAAACGCTGAAATATTTTCAAATAAACCACGAGACCAAAGGGTTATTTACAATTTGAAGTCATCATAAATATCTTAGTTAGCTTTATCCGCTTCATTTGAATACCAATGTTATGGGTCTACGGTCATTATAAATATTTAATTCTTTTAGTGCGGGGATCGACTTTAGACGTCAGAATCTGACGTCTACAGACGTCAGATTCAGACGTGTAAAGTCGGTCCCCGCGCTGAAAGGGCAACATTTTCCACCCTTAACGAGTAACTTATTGTTGTGGCATTGTCAGTTTATCAGTGTGACAAACGGCGGTAACTGCTTACTTGAAAAGTAATCAGTTACTCCGTTTGCCTTTGTACGGTGTTTTGTATGGGACCGTTCACTAATTGACCAGCCGAATGGACCTGTGGCTTGACCCTAATTAACCGTCAGGGCCCGGTGCCTCGTTACGCAGTGAAAAAACGATAATCGCCTTTTCTCGTCAAGTTTGTGAATTCCTTTTCATTTGTATCCCGCACATTCATGACTGAAGCCTAAAGCTAGGGTTCCTTATGTACGAAATCTAGCTTGTGAAATATATATTTTTGGTTTTAGCTGCAGTACCACTAGCTCTGTTATGACCAAATGATCAGGTCAAAAAAATGCTCTCAACCCTGGAAAAACATGGGAAATTGACGCGATTTTGTTTAAATGTTGGGCCAGCGTCGTAGATGATAGACCATCATTAAAACAACATTGGTTCAATGTCTCATGTGCGCTGCTGGGATAACAGTTACTGCTCATTGCCCACCAGCAACTGGTGTTTGCATGGTCTCTCAAAAAACGACACACAATCACATTATTTCTAATACAAAGTTGGGGGGGGGATGGGTGTCACCTCCGCGTGTCGTAAAGTTTCTTTCTTGTGTGTTTTTTATGTTTACTTCCCAATAGTTCGGTGTTTTTCACCATGGTTATTATGTTATTTTCAAATAGTTTTCTGCATTGTTGTCGAAATTATAGTGGTCGTTGGTTGAAATCGTCCAGTGGTTTCTCTTTGGCATCCTGGTGAGGGACGGGATGTCCGAAAGAAACCATTGCCATATAATTAGTTTTTCATCTCATTGTTTTAATGGTTTCTCTCTGGCATCCTGGCGGATAATGCAGCATGTCAGAGAGAAGCCATTGCCATACAATTAGCCTGTGGTGACTTACGGTGTTCTCACGGTTTGTGATCGCTCTGTGGTGCTCTTCAATATCACAGACCTGATTACCAACTGTGGGGGCACTGCAAGTCTTTAATTTTTGAGAATTTGTTCTTTTGTTGTTTAATGATTTCTCTGTTCATTGCTTCATATACATATATTTATTTTAATGTCAATTTATATACATACAGTATATACATACAGTACATACAGACAGTAATTTTATTTTGAGTGGGTACAGTGCTGGTTTGGTGTTGATCATCATCCGGATTAAGTATGCGATGGCAGCTTCAATGGCCTCAGATTTTCTTAAACCACAATTTTACTCTCACACTCCGGATATGACTGTCACTGAACCGGCATTGGTCCTATTCTCAAAATATTTTTACACAAAAATATATTAACCTTGATTTTTTTCTATTATTATATATATATTTGTTTTGACGAAGACACTGTTTTGTGACTTTCAATTATAATTATTTTTGTCATCTTTTTGTGTTAATTTATATTGTGTATCGGCGCTGGCGTTGTGTCAGGTTTTTAGAATGTATATATACTCAATACAAAACTCGCTACATATAGGTGCCATATAGGCACTATCATGTTATCATCAATCGTTTTTATCTTAATGCCTTAGTGCGGACATACTATTATCAGTTTGGTCTTCTTACTTTATTACTTTTACTGTTCAAGATAATATATTATTATTTTAGTTTGAATTGTCATTCAAGATATCATATTATTATTTTAGTTTGAATTGCCATTTAAATGGCCATACTGGCCGAAAAATGATGTAAAAAAGATATTTTACTTACTTACTAATACAAAGTTACAACAGATTGAGAAAAGTATTGTGAAAATACTAATTCATTGAACTGAAGATCTGAATATAATGAATGAATGAATGCCGCCATAATTATGTCGTTTTCTGTACAATTTGGAAATATTGCGACAGGAAGAATCCCGAAGTCGATAATAATTATTGCAATACAGCCTGGAGTGTGCAAAACTGAATAATTATAATATCCCACCCAAGCAATCACAAGACGAGACTCAATATCGGGTTATTGGCTTAATGTTGGGTCGCCGTCTACGACAGTGGCCCAACATTAGCCCAACATTGTCTCGTGTTTACTGGTATAGCAGATGTTCAGATGTTCGTGATTTTTTTTAAATCTCACACCACAGTGTCCAGGTGTTAGGGCGGGGGCCCTGGTGCAGTGGTTAAAGCTGCCTACTCGGAAAGTCGAAGATCGCGGGTTCGAACCCCGCTCTGGCATTCAAGTTTTAAAGAAACCAAATGTTTCTTTCCTGCTCAACCGTAAAGATTCAATATGTTGGGAGCCTCCGCGGGACCGTAAATTAGCCCGGCCTGAGACCGCCAGGGTTCGAATTTCGAGTTCTGTGTCTGGACAGTGTCACCTCATTCACCATCCTCAGGAGATTCCCCTGGCCCAGTTCAGCATATATGTGTGCACAAAGGTAGTCTAAAAGCTCATTCATTTCCTTTTTTTCAGGTGTTGTCGAAGGAGTGAGAAATGATCATTTAAACTCTTGAAAATATTTCGGAATTGACTTTGCAGTGTATATAGGCCTATGTGCAAACCAAGTAA
Organism: Flabesymbios commensalis; assembly: GCA_964017125.1. Taxonomy (NCBI): domain Eukaryota; kingdom Metazoa; phylum Annelida; class Polychaeta; order Terebellida; family Flabelligeridae; genus Flabesymbios; species Flabesymbios commensalis. Next base: position 90,337,617 of record OZ024904.1, on the reverse strand, counting down.
AGATTTTCACTTAAGATTTCACAGAAATATGAATCTACAACAAAACAATTCAGGTTTAACCCTTTAACACCTACAACACCCACTTGAAGTTGTGGCTCGCTGACGCGACCCACAACTTCAAGTGAGTAAAATTATTCAGATTTGACAAAATGAAGGTCAACTGTTTTCAAATCTTGATGTTTGATGTCACATTTTATCTTTAACATGTTTAAAAGGTGGTTCTTAATGTGCTAATAAAATAGGAAAAACAGAATATATTCGGCACAAGCGGTTAAAGGCTTAAACATATTTATTTATCGAGGCTTACAACAAAGTATTACACTAATGAATATGCTCTCCTCAAATACTCAAAAACAGTTTTGTTATCTAGTACCAATGATTCTGGCATTGGATCTTTCTGACATGCCTGCAATCGGCTTCACTTTGCAGGGGTACGTCGCTCTTTCACGGTGACGAAACGAGCGACGCGCGGCTCAGACCCCATCTCGGCCCTCGTAAATAAAATCGGAAACTAATGAAGACGCCAGTCAGTGTGTGTACTCAAATGCCTGTGTTTCTGCCACCGGGTGACCCTGCTGAGGGCGGGCCGAGTTGGCCAGCTGTGCCGAAATGCCCCGGCCGGTTTGTCGTTGAGCCCGCTATTAAGGCGGCAACTTCCAGCGCGGAGTGAATAGGAATCACCTTGATTTTCCCAAACCGATTGATTTATTACGCGGCTGCGGGATGTCGTGCCTGTGCTGGTTTGATGCCGGGCCAGAGTCGAACCCAACAAACACGGGGCATTGAGTCATTGTTGATTCAATGTTGGGCCAGCGTCGTAGACGGTGGCCGAACATTGAACCAACAATGACTCAATGTCTCGTGTTTGCTGGAAGGCGAAGAATACGATATCGTCCTGCGTCGGTTCAATGCTGGGCCAGCGTCGCAAAAGTTGGACCACCGTTAAATCAACTGAGTCTCCGATGGAGTTCTATCTCGTTTTCACAAAGTGAACGAGTTCACCAAGCCCTGTGTCCGCAGAATATCACAGCAAGCACGATACGTTGAACCAATGTTGGTTTAATGCTGATCTCTGCAAGAAATTATTTAAAGGGGATAGAAACTCACTGTCCTGCGAGAGCGCGGTTAGTCTGATAATTTGGAATGTCTGCATTATAGATATCACCATGGAGATAGTAAAGCACTCCACTATCTACCAGATATCACTAATAGTTAACACTAACAGTGCATGCAAGGTAAAGACCAGTGCCAAGAAAGGTAAAGACCAGTGCCAAAAAAGGTAAAGACCAGTGCCAAGAAAGGTAAAGACCAGTGCCAAGAAAGGTAAAGACCAGTGCCAAGAAAGGTAAAGACCAGTGCCAAGAAAGGTAAAGACCAGTGCCAAGAAAGGTAAAGACCAGTGCCAAGAAAGGTAAAGACCAGTGCCAAGAAAGGTAAAGACCAGTGCCAAGAAAGGTAAAGACCAGTGCCAAGAAAGGTAAAGACCAGTAACAAGTATGACATTCACGTGACGCCACAAGTCACCTTCAACATGTTTAACTCATTAAACCCTCGCGATGCACCCAAACACCATTTTGCATCTCTGAAGAATGACGTAATTTCTTGCACATAGCGGTTTTAGAACGACAATTCTCATAGAACTGTTTTAATAATAACAATATGGTTTTTTTCATTTGCTACCCACTTCAAGTCGTCTTCATCCACTACAAGTGCGACATCAATTCGCGGCTTGTAGTGGTAACGGGGTTCAACCCTTTCAAGCCTGAATTTATCACTGTCATCTTCATCCACTACAAGCCGCGAATTGCTGTCGCAATTCTCGACGTGTAGTGGATGAAAATGATTTGATGTGGTTTAAAAATCAAAGAAAATTGTCATGAATTGGTAAATCAGTTTCATGGAAATTTTCGTTCTAAAACCCTTTGGTGTAGGAAAATTAAGTCTCTTTTCAGAGATGTAAAATGATGCTTTAATACATCGTGAGGGTTTAAAGGGTTATCACGTATGTTGGGTGAACGTCTCGTGTTGACTCGACTATGCTGCCGTGCAAAGCCAAAAGGCAGTATCTGCTTACTTTAGAAGTAAGCAGATACTTCCTTCTGGCTTTGTAGAACAGTATAAATTTATATAATACATTCTGACCGCAGTTGATTTTTTACCTATATAGTAATTATCTCAGACTCTCCAATTTCGAATACAGAAGGCCAGGTTCGACTTATTCATTTAAATTTCAAATGTCCCGACCTCCAGTTCTCGCTGTGACAGACGTGGGTAGAATTCTGCAGTACGCAGCCTCAGTGCGGTAACTTCTGGCTTGAAAAGTAAGCAGTTACTGCCATTGGCTTCCTGTTGCAGAATTACTGACATTAACGTTACCTGTTGTTGTCGAGTGCGGTTTTTAGTAGATATCCATTTATAGTGTGATTCACATTATCTGTGGTGAATGATTCTCGCTGAATCATCAGTCAATTTTCAATCAATTTTCATTTAATTTTGCTAGCACTATTTCCAGTCATTCGGCGATTGCCCTGATACTTTTAACTATATGCAATATAATATTGCATAGTTTAAAAGCTAGTGTCTATATGTATAGAAATTGCTAATAATGACGCCACCCCATGATACTTCAGAAATACTTCGAGGCGACCGCGGCATGATCAGAAAAAAAATCAAACTTTTACAATTTCCTGAAATCGGTTGAGAATTGACTGGGAAATCAGCTAGAATCATTCACCACGACTACAACTGGAAAATAGGAATGAGAAATTAGGTATTAAAGCTACTATAGTTAAACGTAAAACTCTGGCCCAATGTTAGACTATTGTTGGGCCAGCGTCGCAAATGCTGGCCCTACAATGGGCCGAGAAGAATCTTTCTAGCCTATGGGGCCCTTCTGGATGCGAAACGCATTGTGTCAGGCATTGTTGGAAAAGACAATGGAAAATGAAGATGGCAGTAAAATAGGATCCTGATGATTGTCCCCATTATGGATCAGCAGGATCGGGTTTTCTGAGTGCCTCACGGGGCAGAGGCTGGCTAATCATTGGCTCAATACAGGGCCATCATCTGTTGCCAGAGGGATGTCTTGGTGGTGGCGCTGGTTTTGTTAAACTTCCAGGCTGTTGTTCAGTTGATGAGATGTTCTTCAGTTAATGAGACTGTTGTTCAGTGATGACAGAGTTGTTCCGAGTTGTTCAGTTGTAGGTGAAGAGACTGTTTTTCAGTAAAATTGGTGAAACCGTTGTTCGGGTGACGAGACTGTTGTTTTCAGTTGATGAAACTGCTGTTCAAGTGATTAGATACAAAAATTTAAGTCTGTTAAAGTAATAGTTAAGCTGGCGCAGGTTACAATATTTCCCGAGTGATAACAATAGAAGGGAGTCACGAAAACATCGCCTCACTTTATTTTCAACCCGATGACAGATCAATAACAGCATACTCAGCTTAGACCAATAAGATATATAGACTAGTGGAAATCTGAGATATCGTTCAGAAAAAGTGACCCACGGTAGGAACTCTGCCCATTTGTTTTCTCAACATTTTTAACCATTTTCGGGTATGGCGAATCGAATGCGAAGTCGTGTCAAGCCGAAAAAGTCCGCGAAATTAGTTTATTTTGAAGAATAAAATATGACGTCATAATGTATATTTTGTGTACTTTTGGAAATATCATGAATTGATGTGAGGAAAGGGGTGAAATTGTATTTGAACCAATGGCCAGCATTTCCAATAAGTCGGTCCGTGCCCTACCCATTTACACATGGTGGCATGGGCTGATGATGAGCTTCACGGGGGAACTATCCCAAGGTCATGGTAAGGTCATCTCAAGGTCACAGCAAGGTCAAATCAGCTCAAAACGGTTGAAAATACCTTTGTTCTCATTTTTTTCTAAAATTATGTTCACTTGAGATGTCTATGATGGCTCGAAGCATTCCTGGACTCAAGCACGGACCTATGCCAAAACACGCTAAGAGGTTACAGGGATAATAATAAGGGTCATTCTCCACACATAGATGTCGCTCAGGTCAACCCCGCTCTCTCTCTGTAACCACACGCCATGTTTCGACAAAAACTGCTCATTTTGAGCAGTTTTTATTGATATAACGACTGTGGGCTTATAAACACGCTTGAGTGTCCTGAATATATATGGCAAATATAAAACACCACTACTCCGCCACATATGAGTTTATATTCACATAGAAATAGAAAACATTCAATGGATTACTTTTTCTGCCTACGCGCTGCTGTGAGAAGGTCCATGTTTACGTTTTTCTGACAGAATTTACAATCGGCTTCAAAACACTGGCAAATATAAATTACTGAATGACATGCGAATTGTGCTGGTTCAATTTATCCACTACTAAACAGAATAAATAGCCCTTACCTGTAACAAACTATAAAGTCAAATTAAATATTGAAAAAAAGGATAAGTAATGAGTTGAAGTGAACACCAAAATAGTTCCGTGGTTATAGGAATGGTTATAAAATCACGTGGTAGCGCTGACTAACGGTGATAAATCTGGTCAATCGCCATGCGTGCATACGGCGAAATGAGCGTGTGGTATCAGAGATATAATCTCTGAGGTCAGAATGAATAAGGGTTACTCTCCATGAAATCACCCTCGTGTCACCCCTGTCTGATATGGCAGAAATGTACCAAACAACACACTAATATTATGTTTCGGCCAATGGCCAGTATACATTAAGTGCATCTGATGGAGTTCAACTCAAGTACACATGTTAAAATGAGTTGAGGTTGAAAACGTGAACATAGATGACCCTCGCAATTATAGGGTTTTAAAAGAGGTAATCGCGCAAACAATGAAAACTCCCCCCTTCTACAGCAGACACGAGATGTTACTCCAATGTCGATTCAATATTGAGCCATCATCTGCAACGCATCATCAGGCTTGTGCATTCACTCGTGTCACCAGTGGCTCTATTTTTACTTCAGACACCGATCAGCTAATATTAACCACCAGGGGACAGAGATTTCACAGCCACTCTCTGTACTACCGCATCTAGGTGCTGGGAAAACCCCCGCTTCTTTCAGAACGATGGCCTCACAGAGTGCAAAATCACCCGATTCATGTTATTACCATTGACGCTTCTGAAAATGAGATAAAAATATCTAGGCTGAATATACACTGATATATACCGTATATAGTAAATATTGTGCTTAGCTCATACTTTTAAAAACTCCATTAAATTAATTATCAATAAATATAAAATTGAAAGTGGAACACTCATAGATACCCTCACGTTTGTATGACGGGCACTGCGTGCACAAATTCCCATGTGTTGGCAGCGGATTAGCAGGTGTGCATCTAAGCACAACTGGCCAATCACGATCTACCTCACCGCTGGTGCCTGATTTATGAATTGCTGGCTGCTGGTTGGCAGACGGTGACGTAACAGACGACAGAGACCCCTGGTGTTGCATATGTGTAAATGCCACACAACTCAGTGTAGCTTGTGCATAGCTGTGTTAGACAACTATGGACGATTACCATTGCTGTTACGACTGTGTGTTGTTTTAACAATTTTATCAGTACATCTATATGGACGGCACACCAGAAGTATGAATGAAAGATCAAAGGGACAATATACAGCTCACCGAGAACAAGAATGTGTGATAACGCTTTACATTGATAATGTAGATAAACTAATTTTGTTTTGCGTTTAAAAATTGTACTATTTTAAAATTTATATTATCAAAATTATTGCACTGAAAAACAAAACAGATGTACTTGCAATGTACTTGTCTTCAAGTACCAAGTACTTCGCAATGTACTTGGGTACAAGTACAAGTACATTTTTGAAGGTTAAGTACAAAGTACAAGCAAGTACTCGAGAAAATGTACTTAAGTACAGGTACGTACAAGTACCGATGTACTTGGCCCCAACCCTGACCAACAAACCCCCAAAAGATAACAGATAATTAAAGGGTTGGGAGGGTTATAGCCCATGAAATCAGTTTGTTTCAGCCCTGTCTGATATGGAAGAAAGGGACGAAATATAACACACTGATTTTATGTTTGACCGATGGCCAATTAAATCTAATGAAGCCCATCCAAAGTACACATGGTGACATGGGTGGGGGTCGGGCTTCCTAGGGGAGTGACCGGCCTCAGTCAATTAAAAAGTGTAAAGGTACTGCTAGATTCGTTGTGAGCTCTGTGAACTATTATATTATGTATACTAAATCCAGTAAGTTGTGTCAGCACTGTTCAATGTACAGTCGACTATGTCATGAGCAGGTATTGTTTGAATGTCCAGCACTTGTCACTGAGCGTGTCAAGCGCTGGACACGTGTCATCGAATCTATGCCTGCAGCTTTGATATCGTCAATCGAATGTATGAATGCAAGTGAAAAGTTAGTTTTTATTCTGAGTGGATTAAACTGTGAATATGTGAGTGAATGGAGAGATATATATGAGGAGATTTTGTTTTGTTTGTTTTTCTCATCTTATAAAAATAATTATTCAATAGGAGATCAAGTATTATTCTCAATAGTATGTAATAAAGTTCACTGTAAATATGACTTGTATTGTATAATACCTTATGTTATTTCCTAAATTTTTTATTCTGAGTGTGTTGAATGTTAAACTTTAAACCTTTGTACCTGTATTTTTGCATGCATGCTCTCCAAAGGGGAGGTTAATAAACACATACATACATACAAGGTCATGGCCAATTCATCTGAAGGTCACAGCAAGGTCAAATCAGCTCAACAGTGAAAATAGGCTTTAGCTACACTTATGTTCATTTGAAATGTCGGTGATGGTGAAACCCGCCTAGACACCGTATCTATCCCACAGACACACCAACATATTACATGGGTAATATAAGGTTTCAAAGCGTTTTACCCTTATTAACCCACCCTTAGGCCTATATCACCCCTTTCTGATATAGAAAAATAGTCAAAATAACAAAGTGATTGTTATGTTTTGACTAATGGCCAGAATGCCTACTTTAAATACATTACATTCGTGTCACCAGTGTCTCTACTTCAGACACTGGTATTCACCCCCCCCCCCCCCCGCCCCCCACGACTACCTAATAATCACCAGGGGTCAGAGCTTTGACAGCCACTGTCTGTACTGCCGCGTCCAGATGAAAATGAGATAAAAATATCTAGGCTGAACATACACTGATATACTGTATAGACCTATAGTAAAATGTGTGCTTAGTTCGTACTTTTGAAAACTATAAATAAATATAAAATTGAGAGTGGAACACTCTTGGATACCCTCCGGCTTGTATGACGCGGACTGCGTGTACAGATGCACACGTTTTGGCAAATGTGCATCTAAACACAACTGACCAATCACGATGTAACAGACGATGATGTAACAGACGACATTAGGCCCATTCGAGTGGCTGTTTTCTTCGTCGACGTTTTTTCGTTTTGTTATTATCCTACCTGATTGGCTGTTTGATTTTTTCCCGTCGTCGACGAAACGATACGGAAAAATTCACCGTCAATTTTTGTGTTGAATGACCTTTGACCTTTTTGACGAAAAGACGTCGACGACGTAAACAGCCATTCGAATGGGCCTATTGATTTAAAGCAATTGCGACGAAAAGATCAGTGGGTGACGTACTGTGGCACTCACTGATAAGTCAGTGAATAAATACATTTAATTAAACCCAACCCAAGTAGGCCCTATACATGTTGATATAAGTTGGGCTTGGGCTTCATAGGGGTATTACCATGGTCGCTCTAAGGTCATTTCAAGGTCACTGTAAAGTCAAAGAAGCTCATAATAGTTAAAAATTGATGATTTTTATGTTTTTGCTCAAATTCTTTTCACCTGATATGTCTACGTCAAGTCGGGCATTTTTATGTTTTACAAATATTTACACAGAGCACTGTGCAGCCTGTTCCAACCAGACACAGACGGCACGCGTGTATCAAAATGCAGACAGCTCTCTCAGCAAACACGAAGACTTGACCCAATGTTGTTTTAATGTTGGTCCAGCGCCGTTGGCGGTGGACACATATTAAAACAGTATTGGGTCAAATCCTCGCGTTTGCTGGGCTCCACACAGGTGTCTCTACACCAACCCCTCCCCCGCCATAATATTCTCGCTAGTAGTACTAGAGGAGCGCGCAGCGCGAGGGCTGACGCGAGATTATGCACTAGTTCTGGTATAAACCTTATAGTGCCTCTCTCTTTTCACCTGGTGAGGTAGGTGATTGTACAAGCAATGGCAAGAAGAAGTCCAGGAGACAAGGAACCAGGGAAGAGGCGACCAGCCACCAGAGTAAGGGCAAGGACTGACCCTTTGAAATGTGCTCTGCTATCTTAGCAGTGTGTTTGAAACCACCATCATGAACCGTCATCGTTAGCCAACCATCCGCGTCCGCCGTGCCATCACCCAAGCTAGCAATGTAATGATAGAGAGCTCATTGCTTAAGACCAGAATCCGTCTCCTTCAGTGCTATGATTGAAAGCCCACTGCCTTATGTGTCTCACAAAACGGCTCCTTTCAGAGCCCCTGCTCTCTGTGGGAACAGGAGTTCAGGAGTTCAACCGATATCCGTCAACCGTCAACCGTCAACCGTGTTCTTGTCTCATGCAGTGGAGTGATAGGGAACTCCCCGCTTTTGGTATGTCACACAGAACGGCGCCCCCAGAGCCCCTGTTCTATGTGGGAACAGGAGCTCAACCGTTATCCGTCAATCGTCAACCGTCAACCGTCAACCGTGTTTAAGCGTCAGTCTGGATTTCAGCCAGCAATTGATCCAGAATTGTATTAGAGCCTGATCGTTTTTGAACGATCTCATGATTCAACACCAGATCCTTGAAACACTGTGTGTTTTCAAGTGATCTAAATGTTTAAACCGCCAGTGCTGTCATCCTAGTTTTGATCATAGGGACGTTAGTGAGGTCATGCAGATCTATTGTTCTCATTCTGTCCAGGTAGGTTACACCAAGTGCTAGTCTCAGGCACTTGTTTTGTAATATTCTCGCCAGCCGATCAGGGTACTTTTAGCAAGACAACCGGCCAATCACAAGCTTACTACAATACTTGAAATTGAGAGTGGGGGACATATGACGTCAACCATCTGCAAATTCTAACATGCGAAGGAGCAGTGTCTAGGGTGGGCAGTGTACATTTTTTGCATGTTGTAAACCGGAAAGTCGTATAAATAAACGAATAAATAAAATAAAAACATTTTTGTCTTTGACATGTTATTGTTCATGAGTGAGTGCAGTTTTTAAAAGATAAATTATTTGAATTCGGCGGACATATAGTGGTGATTGTATTAACCCTTTCCATGCCCAATAATTCAGCCCCTGCCAATTTCTACAATGCCTAATTTCTCCAGCATAATGATTATTTTGGCTAAAAAAAAACGAATTATAATTCATCAGTAGGCCTACAGAACATCATTCATAGTGAACTCTAATATTTGTAACGAGATATGTATGGTGGAACGGGTTGGGGTTGCACTTTACTAGTGTTGAACGCAAAGGTAATGCCGAGGTCATGTAAAGGTCATGAGAAGGTCAATCTCCATAAAAAATACCAAAAATTGTCATTTTATGCCTTCTAACTAGATTTATGCATGAGCTAAGTGTTATATATATGACTGTAGTTGGATCATTCAGGGTCAAGCACTATTTCAGCAGGTGTCTCAAGTAGTTTTTGGCTAATAACAGTACCCTTCGGGTTTCCCTTATTCTCACCTTCGGATAAATTCACTAAATTTCCCCTGTCTCCAGGACTAAAATTGAATGCCAAAAGTGATCAAATATAGTAGTGTTGAACTTCAGATATGCCTTGAATAGCAGCAAATGTACATAAAGAGAGACCTCGATGTTCCGTCATCATCTGTTCCCAAGAAATATGACGGAACTTCGAATATGGCAAAGTTTTGGAGCAAAATTACAACATAAATGTGATAAAAATATGATTTTATTATTGCAAATATATATATTTACAGGATTATTTTTTCATGGTTATACATTTTGACTTTGTCTATGAAAAAGGACAGTAACACATGGTGAAACTGAATGACTACCATATACTAACTGTGTATTTTACACTTAAACTGTTTTATCACAGTAAAATAACGAATAAGCATTAATTTTTAAAATCTGCTTCAATTGTTAATTTAAGCGAATCTATGATGTTTTCATATTTTACTCGAAATGACTCCAAGCAATATCACTCAACTGATGTGATGACAGATCGCCGTAATCAAATCTAACACATTCCACTGTGCAGGCATATTGCTTTCACTACTTGCGCGGGTGGCTTATTGCTCCGACTTTCATGTTGCCGGACGAGCGACGATTGTCTTCCGGTTATTGTAGGGCTTCACATATACTGGTCTTGTTACAATGGTAAATGAAAAGAATCGGGCTTTAGGCCACCTTTGTGCACATATAGGCTAAACTGGACCAGGAAAACCTCCTGGGGATGGTGAGATGATTGAGATGACAGTCCTCCAGATACAGGATTCGAAATTTGAGCCCTGGCGGTCTGAGGACGAGCACGCTATCTCTCGGTCACGGAGGCTCCCCACAATACTGAATTTCACACGTGGATTGGGGGGAAACATTTGATTCTTTCTAACCGCCGAGACCGGGAACCGAACCCCGAACTCACAGAGATCAGATAAATTTAGGAATTGTTAGATACTTAGATTTAGTTAATTGATTAAAAAAAAAAATTATTTATACGAAATCAAACATTTTGGTGCGACAGACATATTGAAGGTCAAATTAATTAATCTTTATAGGCTCAACTAGCGGCTGCAAAAAATGAAACGTTGTCCTAAGTATGAGTTAATATTGTATCAACGTGGGGGACGTTGGCTTTGACCCAGTAAACTTGAGACATTGACTCGATGTTAAATTGACGTTAGCCCAACGTCTGCGACGCTGTTTAACATTAACTGAAACTGGTTTCTCGTGTCATAGTACTGCCGCCAAGAAGTGTCATGTAGAACGAGTGGCTCGTCTTCGTTGGGCGGTACAGTGTCAAAGGCAATGGCCCAACATTAAACCGATGCTCATCTTGTGAACATGTGATTGCAGTGTTTTATCTGCTAATTAGCCACTCACTAATCCCTTGAACGCTAAGTGCATTGAGCCAGCGTTGGAGCAATGTGATGTGAGCGACATCTGCATGTGGCGTTCACACAATTAGCGTGACATACTGTGACAGAACAACTGGACACGTACCCAATGATTCAACTCTTTCGTCCCCGAAATCTGATGACGGAGGCGGACATCTGAATGGCAGAACATAGGAGCAAAAATAGATTGGGCAGATCCGTTCCCGTCAAAATCGTGACGGATGTAGAAGATGACGGAACGTCGGAGGACGGATCTCCGAGGCCTGTCTGTATATGACTGTGTGGAAAGGGTAACAGGGTTTAGAGTTCCACTGTACTGAGGTGGCGTGCAAAGGTCATGCCGAAGTTATGTCAAGGTCATATGAAGGTCAAACTCGATAAAAATACAAAAAAATACAATTTTTTACGTTCTAACTTGATTTATGCGTGAGATAAGTGTTATATAACGAATGTAGTTGGATCATTTAGGATCAAGCACCATTTCAGCAGGTGTCTTAAATAGTTTTAGGGTAATAACAGTACCCGAGGAGTGGCATTATTAGTGCGGGGCGATATTCCGAAAAAGCATAGTCGCTGCGCTGCCCGGGAGCTCTAATAACACATATTCTCAGAACAAGGGGGCAAGCCAGTGAGACAGACGCTGAATAATGAGCCTACGAGCTGATAAGATTGGTCTCTCTCATCGAGGTAAAAATTACACGTCAACCAGAAATAGTGCAACGTGGCCCAGATACATGTATATCACACATCATATAACGACGAGAAGAGCAACAGACACAGCCGTCGGGATAATTTGCACCAATGCTTGATTAATGTTGGTCCAACGTCGCAGACGTTGGGCCAACATTAACTCAGAATCTGTTGAACGTCTTGTGTTTGCTGCAGAGAGTGGATAAATCGACATAGATATGAATAAGAGTGCACACACTGTTGAACTGTTGTCGCCTAGTTTTTAATGGCATTGTTATTGTAGGTCAACTGCTTTAATTCATGCCAAAACATCAACACTACCTTCGTTTTCTGTACAGTTCTGTGGTTTTGTGAATCAACCCAACCTTATGCCCATACACGGCCTAACCTGCTAACCAGAGTGTAGCAAGGGTTGGTACCCGCCAAACAGTCACCAGATGGCACTGTAGTACACGCTCATAATCACCTGATAATGTTTTGATGCAAGCTGGGTGCATCGGGCCAAACTTGACGACTGTTCAGCATGCAGGGCATTGTAATCAGTATTAAAATTCCCGGACACGGTCCAGGAAAGGCATGGAAAGGGTTAATAAAGTGAATTCCCAAAAGTAGTAGGACCTCTATTGTCTCTTGTTAAATTGAATTTATGCTCAAGTCGCATCAAAATGTGTTACATTCGAGCTTGCTAGTTTGTATCTACAAAAAAATATAAATCAATTAAAGCTCCTTTCTGTGTAATGAATATGCGGTCCAGCGAAAATGTATAAGAATAGATATACAAATTATATGATACTAAGATTAATACGTTACATGGATCTGCAGGCATAATGATTGGATGAAAGACTGTAATGTAGCCGTGTCGTCCTCTCCGAGGCCGTGGATTGATGTATTTGCTTTACCCGAGAAATCCAACATGGCGGTGACCGAGAGCGATCTCGACCCCAAGGTCCGAAAAATGTCCATACCTTTTTAATGACTGTGCGACATTTGAGCTCAGCATATGCTATCATCACAAACAAGGTATCTACACCCAGGTTTTAAAGTTCAAGAAGACGACTGTGTCATTAATAAATTTATAAAATTTATAGCGATATTAATGACGTAACATGTAATTGAGAGATTATCATGCTTACGTAATTAACGTTTTTCAACTATGATGTTCACGCAAATAACACAAATTCATAGTACATCAATATATAAAACATGTATCATATTTATAAAAATATAAATCAAATGCCTTGGGTAAATCAGTGTGTGAGTTGTCATAATTTGTCCAAAATGTGTCCATAATTTGGACAACCCGCGACAAGAGATATAGGGATGAAGCCTCACTCTTATCGGATAATTTAATTGGTTATTTATATTATTTATTGCATAGAGAGAAGAGTATACTCCAAACCCATAAAACATTTTAGAGGACTGTTTATGCACAAACATAATCCACATCCGGCCCAGATTCGACTCGAACTGGCATTTGCTATGAATATATCAAAGTAGTTTATAGTCTCAGTAGATTTAAAGTGGGTATTTTTAAATTCACTTTATCAAACAGTTTGCTAAACAACCAAATGTCAACCGCTATACAGTCATATCAATCTAAATCGTCACCTCGGAGCTAAAGGATCCTATCTGCCACTCTAACGAGGGTCAGATAGGATCCTTTAGCTCCGAGGCGACGAAATGTCCTCATGGGTTTGGAGAGTTGACACCTGTATTAATCCTTGTCCGTTTGGATAATAATGTCAATATGTTTCATTCACTTGAAGATAGGCACTTGGCACTTGCCAACGCTAGGGTAGTGGTTAGCACCGCTGTCTTTCACGCTAGAGTTCGGGGTTCGGTTCCCATTCTCGGCGGTTTGGAAAAATAAAAAATGTTTCTCCCCCATCCACGTGTAAAAGTCAGTATTGTAGGGAGCCTCCGTGACCGAGAGGTAGCGTGCTCGGCCTCAGACCGCCAGGGCTCGAATTTCGAATCCTGTGTCTGGAGGACAGTGTCATCTCATTCATTTCACCATTCTCAGGAGGTTCTCCTGGCCCAGTTTAGCCGATATGTGCACAAAGGTGGCCTAAAGCCCGATTCATCTCATTTTTCATCACTTGTCAACGCAACTCCCAACTTCGACTATTAAACAGCCATTAAATTATTTGATCAACTGATTATCAACACAAACGATTCCATTATTTTGGTGTCTTTACCTAGAATTAAGCATGGGATATTATTTAATCATTTTTTCTCGCTGAAGTTTGGTTCTAATGAGAAATTCTGTCTCACTAGGATAAAGATTCAGCTTAGACCCTGTCATCCAGGCCGACACGGCCATTACACAATGTTGCAACTTCTCAAGATATTCTTTAGTGTTGAACACGGAAAACAGAGCGCTGAGTGGTGTAGTGTATGGGGTAAAAAAAATAATAGGATATGTTTTGCTGGAAGGCTCGGTATGTTTTATTTTAATCCCCCATCAGCTGTTGCCTTGGTATGTTTTTATTATTAACCCTTTAACCGCCGGTGTCGCATATATTCGGGTATTCATTTTTTATTAGCATATTAAGTACCACATTTTAAATATGATAAAGATAAAATGTGACATCAACCAACAAGATTTGAAAAGAGTTGACCTCCATTTTGTCAAATCTGAATAATTTCCACTCACTTGAAGTTGTGGATCGCGTCAGCCAGACACAACTTCAAGTGGGTGAAAATTCAAATTGAATAATATGGCGATTAAAGGGTTAGCCTTCCATTTGCATGATTTGCTGGTTGCCTCCCGAGTAAACACAAAACATTTGTGTGGAATTTAGGCAACGTCGGTCCAACGTCTAAGACGTTGGACCGACGTTGCACAAATGTTATACAAATGGTTTGTAATTGCTGGGTCGCTATGTTTTATTTTACTTCCCCATTTGCTGGCTGACTCGTTTTTGTTTTATTTTAATTCCCCATGTAAAAACCTAAAATTACGATATAATGTTTAGTATGAAAATATTGTTGCCCAAGCCTACACGTACATTGTATCTCAGTCTTGAACACGAAGTCTATCTCCAATGGACCCTACATTCAAAATTCCACTAAGCCTTCACACGATCACAAAATACCTCATTTTTATAGAAAACAGCCGTAAACTGCCAAGGCTACTATTCTTACAATGCCACGCAAAGTCTAAAGGCAATAACTGCTTACTTGAAAGTAAGTAGTTACTGCCTTTTTGCTGCTCGGGGCAGTGGAGGCCCGCAAATACGCCTGAGACTGGCTTCGCCCTCTTGATCTCCATCAACTGGAATCAGGAACAAATGGCAGAAAGAGTGGAGTTTCTTTGATCGGCTCAGATGAATGGAGTCGAGGGGATGTTATGTCGCCTGTGATTGTCAGTCCGCGGAGCGGAAGCGAACAAAATAGCTCTCCAGACGGCGTCACGTCATCGTGTTTGTGGGTCACTGCTTCCGTTATCAGTGCGCATGCACAGAAAGTCGTAATAAATGCAGATATTATGATACGAAATCAAATTCAACAATTGAAGGGGTGAGGATAATGAGCATATATTTAGTGAGTAAAGCTTATAAAAAAAAAATGAGACCCAGTTTAACGTCGCCCCAAATGTGACTGAAATTGAAGGTCTTGGCTGCTGTTTTTGACCACATTACCTCACATTATTTGGAAGCTAATATTTATTCAAATAAATAATGTCTATTTTCTAAAATCACCAACATTTCACGTACATCTAGACATTTAAGCATATTCGGCTCGTTTTCCGCCGCGTTGGAATTTTCACCCACTTGAAGTTGTGTTTCTTTGACGCGATTCACAACTTCAAGTGAGTGAAAATCTTTCATGCAGATTTGACAAAATAGAGGTAAGCGATATTGAAATCTTGCTAATTGATGTCACGTTTTAACTTTAACATTTCCAAATGCTGGTATTTAATATGCTAATACAAAATGAAAAAAATATATAATGGGGGACCGGGGGCTGAAGGATTAAACCTTTGTCTGTGCTTAATATTATTGTCGTTTTTGCATTTTTTTGATAATTTAAATACGGAATTGCTGATGCAATTTTCAGCTTTAAATAAAAGTCAAAAGGCAGTGACTCTTAAGTAAGCAGTAACTGCCTTTTATCTTTACGATGTTTACAGAACAACATAAAAGCCTATACTCTCGTGAAAACAAAACAAAATGTCGTATCTGTTTACTGTACAAGTAAGCAGATACTATATACTGCCTGTTGCTTTACAGGTGTATGACACCACGCTCCCAGCAGACACGAGCCATTGAACCAATGCTATTTTAATGTTGGCCCATCGTCTTCGACGCTGGCCCAACATTAAAATAACATTGGTTTGTGTTTGCTGGGTTCTCATCTAAGCCATTAGCACGTATATGTAGGCCTACATACATTATAGACTATTGATGAACAGCACTGTCTCTTTATTTTGTTCCGAGGCGCGTTTGATCCACTGCATTTCAGTACAGCGGTGACGGAAGTGCCTCCTCCTCTCACGTCCCAATCTGTCATCTCGCCTCCCCAGAGAGAATAAGACGAGACTTTTCTTTCTGCGCTGACCTTTAAATCTTAGCTCGGCAATTTGTTCGCCTCTTAGAAACAAGTGCGAGGCGTCTGAGACCCGGTGCCGATTTCACGAACCGACTTAAATCTTGTTTAAACCTTAAGTCAGTCTTAACCCTCACAACTCTGAAATATTTTTGTATGAAACATGAAGGCCAAAGTTTTTTTCAATTTGAAATCATCATCAATGTCTTAGTTAGCTCTCTCCGCGTCATTTGAATACCTGCATGTCTACGGCATTATATATATTTTACTCTTTCATTCGGCATGGTGAAATGTACTCTGGTGCTCAGTAATGAATGAATGCTCGCTCAATGAATGGATGAATAAATGAATGAACGAATGAATTAATTATTGCAGTCAGTGCTCATACAGGTTAACCTAGGCTAATTAAGACAACTTCCTCATGATGATGTGAATAATTAGATGACACTGCCCTCCAGATATTATAGCATACCATTGAAAAATCGCGATCTTGCGGTCTGCTACTTCTCGGTTACGCAACTACAATGCTAAATCGTTGTGAGCTGACGAGAAGAAACATTTATTTCTTTGAAGTCTGAGTATCAGAACCGGTGACGAGCCCTATAGGCCTACCTCCGACAATACAGGCAACAACGTTAACACAGTACAGGGCTCCGCACTGATGATTGGACAGTTCTGTCATGGGAGTGCAAACAGCAACTATTTACTATTGAGTGAGCAGTTACTGCTGTTTGCTTTTGCATGGTATAATTTGAACAGTAATATTTTCGCTTCAAACATGCACATTACTAATAAAAGAGCAAAGTGCTGGCCCATCACGAAAACAACATTGGGTCAACGTTTCGTGTTTGCCGTGACGTGTCTTAGCCCTTCAAACGCTATAAGTTATAACGTCTAAATTTTCACCCACTTGAAGTTGTGTCTCGCTACCGCGACCCACAAACTCAAGTGGGTAAAATTACTTACAACTGTACAATTTGATCCATATACATTTGAATCATATAAAATTTGAAAAATGTGGAAAATCTGATGATCACTTCTACTTTAGATTTTTTTGCTAAAGGCCATATAAAAAGGCTTAAACTATAGACTATAGACTTGATTCGATTGTAGTACTATACACATAGACATGGTTAAATGGTCTTCTTGTTCAATTAGAACAAGTGTCATTGATGGTGGACTTGATATCGATCTTAAACAGTAATATATTTAAAAACACATAGAATTCTTTACTTTGCGAACAGGTGATGACGTGTGCACACAGCGAGGGTGCACGCCCAGCATGTTGGCCGCATTAAAACATCATTGGTTAAACGTCTTGTGTTTACTTGGCGCTTTTAAACCCTTAAAGCGCTGAATTCTTTATGTGAAAAAATCCATGGAGATCAAAGGGTTTTTTCATTTTGCAATCATCAAAAATGGCTTAGCTAGCTCTTTCTGATTCACTTGAATACTTATATTATGGATCTACGGCCATTATAAAGATTTTTACTCTTACAGCGCGGGGAGCGACCTTAGTCGTCAGAATCTGACGTCTACAGACGTCAGATTCTGACGACTCAAGTCGGTCCCCGCGCTGTAAGGGTTAAGATTAGGATATGGGACCGTGTATTTTACACCAATTTAAATGCACACAGAAGAGAGGTACCCATCTTCATCTATGAAGTTGTCTATGATCAGTGGTCTGACTGTCAGACCGGATGCGGCAAGATGGGAGGTACCCAGCAAATACGAGACGTTGACCCAATGTTGAGCCAACATTTGGGTCAACGCCTTGTTTCATCACGTGATTCGATGTTGTTACAACCTATATTATAATACTATGGGACATGTGAGGAGCGCGCAGCGCGGGGCCCTGCGCGAAATTAACGTCGATACGCTGGTCTCAACCTTAATTTAGCGAGGCCGTCATTAACGTGATCGCCTAGTCACTTTGAGAAGGGAGAAACAATGCTGTTTCTCTGAAAACCCCACACGGGAACAGCGGGGATCGAACCCTGAACGCATACATGACTCACAAGGCAGTCGGGCGCGCCAGCCATTGCGCCACGTCCCCTATTATGGGACATGCACCATTTCAGGGTTATTTATAAATAATAGGCATACCAATGACTAAGCAGGTATAGGCTTATCTGGCACACCTGTGTGGAGTAGAGCACCTATACGGGTAAGGTACAGCTGGCTCATACTTGATACTATAATTACTATTATCGACATAACGGCCAGAAACGCGCCACGCACAGTGGTTATCGTCGTGATGAAAACAAGACCACTTGAAGTCACGCGAATGGATGGAGGGGTGCAGATGAGACGGTACCATGGCAACAAGAAACAAGGGCTTGTCAAAACTCGCACCTGCGTCCCGACAAGTCTGTTTCAAATGCTGGACTCATCCCGACTGTCAGGATCCCTGGACTGGGTCTACCACCTGTCAACAGGCCGACAAGAGTGACATCCCAACCTTAAGCGCCTGAACAACAGTCTCATCAACTGAACAACAGTCTGGACGTGTAAACCAGCAAACACGACACATTGAAACAATATTGGTTTAATGTTGTACCAGCGTCGGAGACGGTGTACCAACGTTAAACCAATTTTGTTCTAATGTGTCGTGTTTGCTGGGAACTCCATCTTCGCCACCAGCACGCACCATACCAACGTTGAAACAGCATTGCGTCGTTGACGGTGCAATATGGCGTATGTGGTCAATTGGGGCATATGCACTTTTCGGTGCTGATGTAGCCATTGAAAAACGTGCTTTCTGATAGTAAAATTATTTTTACAAATTTTCAAGTATATTTGGACGAAAAACACATTTGAAATTTGGTGTATGTATACCCATGGGGATAATATGGCGTATGTGTAGTTTTCGCCACAACCGTTGTCTGTATTTTGGGCGTATGTATTCAAGTGTATTATTTGTTGTCTGTATTATGGCGTATGTGTTACATACGCCTTATTACCGACAATCCTATTCCAACATGTCCAATGACTGATCTAGGTGTTTGTACTGTTGTCCGTAATATGGCGTTTGTGATACATATCCCATAAATATGGATTATTACTACAGAAACTCAGCTTATTACAGCTGATAATATATAGTGTCGAAAGTTCAGGTACCTAATACATTCTTTGAAAATAATAATACAGCTAAAATGATGTTACCATCTTTTAAAGAAACACCAGAAAATATTGCAAAAAATAACACTTTCCGAAATCACTAATAGAAGCAATGTTTTGAAATAGAAGTTGAATGCAAACAAGATGATGCGGTTATAAAAAATAATCGTGATCTCAGTTGTAGTTCAGTAGATGTACCTTAACCTGGGAATGATGAATATGACGAAAGATTAAGATATACTGACCAGTATGAAACATTTATTTTGGATCACAATTTTTTCCCAAAGACCACGAAAACACCCCTGTTAAAAAACGCAAGGTCGCAAAGAATCAGCGTTACGAGCTAGGTGATGCATACATTGGATAAAAAGTTGGGACAGGTAACTGATGTGTAATTTGTTAGGCAAAATGTGAAATACGTTTAATTTTTGTGTCACAGTCTCGTTCTTTAGCATCCAAAGTGTTGTATATGCTACTGGAACGAGTCTCACATTCAACGGGCGGGGGCCCTGGGGTGGTGGTTAGCACCGCTGCCTTTCACGCCAGAGTTCGGGGTACGGTTCCCGGTCCCGGCGGTTTGAAAGAAACAAAAATGTTTCTTCCCCATCCACGTGTGAAAGTCAGTATTGTGGGGATCCCCCGTGACCGAGAGGTAGCGTGTTCGGCCTCAGACCGCCAGGGCTCGAATTTCGAATCCTGTGTCTGGAGGACAGTGTCATCTCAATCATCTCAACATCCTCGGGAAGTTCTCCTGGCCCAGTTCAGCCTATATGTGCACAAAGGTGGCCTATATCCCGATTAATTTTATTTCTCACATGCAACACTATGGCTGCAGTGACCAATTCAAAAAACTCTTTGATTTCTGCGCTAGTATGATGCCAGGTGTTTTTTGCATGTCTGCTTTGTTAAAATCAATAAATACACCTATAAAAAAGTTATGAATGCGATTTAAAATTGTCAAATCACGGATGATGATTGAAGGAAAATAAATTAGTTTCAGTGTATATACAATATGCATCTAGGATTCCATCCTTAATTTTTATGCAATTATTTATTCATGCGAAAGTGTTCTTTACGAATGTCTTAACTATTAGGCATTACAATGTAATTTTTATGCTGTTTCACTAAAAGGTTTTGTCATATAATTTAGATGTGTTGATTCTGGTGGTATATGTGTGATTGCCTCCCACCGTGACAGTTTTATTAAGAAAAAGTGGAAATCTTTTTAAGAAGGGGCGGCCGGATTGATTCAAAATACCATCCCTATTTTTCTATTGGTATTTGCTTTGTCACATCTTACTTTTAAAAGTATATAGGCCTACTAATGTGTGTGTAACGTTTACATAGATTAAATGAACTATTGAAATTATAGGAGTAGAATTATTGGTTTCCTCGCTAGCAGGCTTTATTCATGCATTCCTTTGCTAACATCAGTAAACACACATAACAAGTAACTAAGATATGATATTCTCTAAATGTCACGGATCGGGTGGGAATTACTCTCAAGGTTAGCTAGATACATGTTTATCTAATATTTAAAAATGTTTGTAAGATTAGTTCATTAATACCCAGACAAAAGGGATTTAGTGAGGGTGGCTTTACGTTGTTCTCTGTACTTTATATCAATATTGCTAAAGCAGAAAGTCGTGACTCTGCCGTACTCTTCTAGAACGACTTCAAGGTTCATTATAGTGCACCGTACTATAAAGCCATATACAGCACTGCATAATAAAAAACTTCGATCAGTTTGAAGCAGTGTCTATTTATGCACAATTACGATGACTAGAATCCGGCCTAGGCAGGAGTCACTTATCCCAGTCTACGAGTCCACAGCTGAACTGTATGAACCACATCTGAAGGTTCAGTGCACATGGAGCACGATTCATGGGTACCTTCTAGGGTACATCGGGTATCCAGGAGTGATGATAATAACTTAATTTTAACTTTTAGTTTTCATTAACAGTGATTAAGCCGCTCTGGCATTTAAGTTTCAAAGAAACACAAATTTTCCCCCTGCTCACACGTAATGATTTTATATAGGCCCCTATTGTGGGGAGCCTTCGTGATCGAGAAATAGCAAGCTCGGCCTCATACCGCCAGGGATTAAATTTCGAATCCTGTGTCTGGAGGATAGTGTCATATCATTCATCTCACCATTCTCAGGATGTTCTCCTGGCCAAGGTTAGACTATGTGCACAAAAGTGGACTAAAATACCATTCATTTCATTCCATTAACCCACTTTCCGCGAGATGCGCTAAATCGCTAAATCACTACAAAAGTACACTGGATAGGATTTACTAAACTATCAGCTTAACTCTTTGTGATCGATTCTGAATAAGGGATCTAGATGAACTTTATTACATCCACTCTTCTTATTTCTTATGGATACACCTACAACAATTGTATTAACACAACAGAAAAACAATATTTGAAACATTTCTGGGTTTTAACTAAAAATGTCAATGTATGGGGGTAATTTGGCGTATGTTTAACGTAATAGAAAAGTAATAAGTCGTATGTATTGCAACGGACAGGCAATATGGCGTATGTGATCGTGTCGGACAAGTAATTTGGCGTATGTGCTCGTATCAGACAAGTAATATGACGTATGTAAAATAAATGGACAAGTAATATGACGTATGTGAAATACATGGACATGTAATATGGCGTATGTGGATGAAAATCAGACAATCTTATTTTTTAAATATTATGCAAGATACAAACTAACAAAATTAATTTGATTCTGACGTAGAATTCTTTGCTCTAAATCGGAAGGAATCATAACACTGAAATTACACATTTTTCGCCTCTCCAGTCAGTTATTTTCATCTATCTCAAAACTACCTCACACCCACATACGCCATATTGTACCGTCAACGACGTTAAATGGTTTAATGCATCGTGTGCACCGGAGAAACATTCCAGCAGGTGACGGCCAAGCACTGGTTCAACGCCGCACCAACGTTGGTGCGGCGTTGAGACAACGTCTACCCAGCCTACTCGGATGATAACCTCCAGCACACCTGATCTAGAGATCCATACGCGAGACAATCAACAGGATCTTATTTTACTCAGTCTTTATTTCCCATTGTCTTCCCCAACAATGCCTGGCACAATACGTTTCGCATTATACTAGGGAAGAGCCCCCCACCCCCCCCCCCCCCCGCCGCGGCCGAGAGAGTGTATAAAAGGATTTGCGTGGCACCAGCCTTCCAGGAAAATCTCGGATGCATTATTGGGTCCGCAGGTTGTGTCACTTTTTTCGATCCTCTGGCAGATTTTATCCCAGGTATATCCAAATAAGCCGTGCCCCTAATCAACTGTCAATAAGCCCGGTCGGTTTGGAGGGCCACCGTTCGATTACCAGGGGAGGGGGAGGGTGGAGCCTGGAGGTTGGACAAATTATTTATAGGGCCTATCACTTCCTATCAGCATACCCTGTTTTTACACTCTGCCTCATGCAAAATATTTATTTCGGTTTGTGTGTGGACATAAATATTTATTTCACTTTAATAGAGAATACTGGTACTTCTACAGTACGAGCCCACCCAGAAAACACGATACACTGAAACAATATTGTTTTAACGTTGGTCCAGCGTCTTCGACGCTGGCCCAACATTAAAACAATAGTGTTCCAATGTATCGGCTTGAGAGGTTCAATATTGCCCTGGAGGAAACATTTAAGGGCCGCCATTAAGGGGTAAATGGAATGGCAACCCTTTTCTCTCCTTCAATCGCTAACAACGGGGGATCTTTGAATATACTTCCATACAACTGGAGCGGGCGTCGTTATTGAGGGTTATCGGTACTGCACCTCGCAACGTAAACACAGCAGATTATCAGTCTGATTACACGGGTGTTGGATGGTGAGTGCATGCGTATTTCACTTTTTTTATACTGGTTAGATAAGTGCTACTAAAAAACATAAGAGCTACACCATAGTCAGGGGTTACGTGGATACAGCACTCGCAACTGTCGACCAGACCAGAATTATACCATCGTTGTCTGTAATATCGGTCCGATAATATGCACAAGTAGAAAACCCCTTTAGGATGCATCGTTATTGTCAGAGGAGCTGAAAAAGCTAATCAAAAGAATGTCCATAAACGTTGCGTCTGCTGATGACTGAGTCCTCACTCACGGCGACGGGGGCCAAAGAGCGATTACGACCGCCTAATTGACTCCAGGGCTCGCTAATTGGCCGCAAAAGGCCGCAGACGTAGAGGTAAAAGCCCCGCAAGGATCCATTTGCCTTTGCCAAACTCTGGGTACCTGTTGAGCTACAGTTACCCAGCGTTGGGCCACTGTCACAGCATCCCGGGAGGGAGCACTCCGACCAACAATGTAAAAGATGGAAAGGATTGCCGATGTCGCATGACTTCCTGTTTTGTCACTTGCAAGCCAACGATTGTAGGGAGATGCACCACTGGTGGCCATAACAAAAACACGCGGGGAGTATCCCAGCAAACACGATACGTTGAACCAATGCTGAATTAATGTTGGGCCGACGTCGGAGACGGCGGGCCAGCATTAAATCGGTATTGGTGTAACGTATCGTGTTTGCTGGGATATGGCTGCCGTCGCATGTGTGCGGTTGCCGCATGCGATTGCAGTACTGGATCCGGCAATCTCATGCAGCTGCCGTTCCATGTGTCCGGCAAACGCGGGCGTCAAACGCGTACCGAGAACTGGGATTCCTTTCTAAGTTATAATATTTATTGAGCAAACGCAGAATTACAACATTGCTGGATCTTCAAACGCCCAGGCTGCGTTCGGCCGCTCGGTGAACCGTACACATGGAAACAACTCAGTACATTCATCTAATCTGGAAAAAACGGTGCGGCAACCGCATGCGGCAACCATAAACCGGACACATGTAATGACAGCCTATTTGTGATGTTGTTCGCTGTAAAATTATCGGACCGATAATACGGAACGAGATTTAATCCCATTAATGTGCGAAGCCACGAGAGCTGGAGCTTTGTAGTTGCTATATGCTTACAGTTGCTATAGTCCAATAACGTCGATGCAAAATTCGACCAATGCCCGCTCCACTCATTCGTTTGAGTTACATTCAAATTATTTATATCATAGTCAAGTACAGAAACTGCGAATGATAAATGCAAAGCCTTACATGTAATAGTGTGACTTTAATAGCCCATTTAAGGAGCTAGATCGCTCGCTGCCATTTATCACAACAACACCAGGTTATCGCTTTTTATCAAAGTTTAACCCTTTAACCGCCGGTGCCGCATATATTTGTTTTGTCACCTAATTATTACCACATTCAGTACCGCCTTTTAAACATGGTGAAGCCATAATGTGACATCAATCAGCACGATTTGAAAAGAGTTGACCTCAATTTTGTCATATCTGAATAATTTTCACTCACTTGAAGTTGTGGATCGCGTCAGCGAGACACAACTTCAAGTGGGTGAAAATTCCAATTGAATAATTGTGCGGTTAAAGGGTAAACGCTCATTTGACGATTCAACAGCTACAATCATATTTTAAGCAATTTTTTTAAAAATAGGATGCTACTTGTTTAATTATTCAGGCGCCAAGTTATCTCAATACAATTTTCACCCCCTTGAATTTGTGTCTCGCTGACGTGACCCACAACTTCAAGTTGGTGAGAAACATTAAAATGTGTCAAGTTAAGGCCGAGTTTTTTTTAAATCTCGCTGGTCACACCCACCTTCGAACGCTATTTGAAAGCGTTAAGAAAATGATTATTAAGAATTAAAAATGTGACAATCATTTACACAGTCAAATTGGAATAAAACTAGACGTGACTGCTTCAGGAAAACCTTTTTCGCAGAGTCTTCCTCTAACTCCACGTGGACTGACGACCACGACGCCGAATGTGATGAAACACCGGGCCGATAATAGGTGATTTTAGCCGCACTTGTTCTGCGCGTAATTATTCTTTAAAGTGCTAACAGTCTGGCCCCAAATTCTTTCTAATAGAAACGGAGTGGTGCGCAGCCCAGTTGGCGCAGCGTAAAGTGACGTCATTACAGCCTCCATTTCGATCTATTAACAGTTCAATTCATCTCAGTTGGCGTGCTCCTGCACCTCGCTTAGTAGAAAATAAAAAGAACTCGGATAATGATAATGATAATGATAATGGCTGCTTCAGGGTCTGCATTGTTTGCCACAGAGAGATAAAGATTTTGAACCCTTTGCCCGCCAAATTATCGTGTTTAATTTTTCACCCACTTGAAGTTGTGCGTCGCGGTAGCGAGACACAACTTCAAGTGGGTGAAAAATAATCATATTTGTTTTAGTTGAGACCAAACGTGTACAAATCTTGATGCTTGAACTCTCATTTCATTCCCAATAAATGAAACCTGTTAATAAAACAGATTAAAAACGACTATAATTGTAGTCGTGCCTAGCGGGAAAAGGGTTAAGATTAAGAATCGTTTTAGCTTTTTTTTCTGGAGCGATGCCAATGCATAAAACCTCCAATTTAATAGCAGGATCATGCATATAAAATTCATACTCAATTTCTGCTTTGACTTTTTATGATTATAATAATATCTTTTCAGTTTTGATATTCTATAAGTGTGAATATTGTAATGTTACGTGTTAGTGTACCATTACTTTTAAATCGCACTCTATTGCTATTGTGTAGATCATAGCAGTTTTCTAGTTAAAGTTTTTTGAATTGTAATGCTTGAAAATCGCGGTTTTAAAGTAAATGGAGGATTCTGGAGGGTGTCTGTTTTGCTACAGTGTAATATAAGGTGGCATAAAATATAGGCCGAAATTTAGCTTTCTATAATTGCTAAGAAATTATTGTGTATTTTGTACTGACCGCTTTCATCACCAATGTTTATTTTTGTTAAATTCTATGAATTTCAGCTTACAATAATAAACTTTCGTTGAAGCGTTTTCAAGTTATGGATCAGAAATAAAGCACGCAGTCTGGCATGCAGACCAAAAGTCAGTATCTGCTAACATGAAAAGTAATCAGATAGGCCTATACTTCTTTTTGTCTTTGTACGACACACACTGTGAACTCCAGATAGTATATAGTCTAGTTCTCATTACAGGATTATTTTTATAGATTTGTGTCTCACTTCCAGTGGATCGAGCGCAAAACAGACCAACGCGAAAGCGACGTTGACCCAACATTGCATAAATGTTATACAAATGTTTTGTGTTGAATGGGATATAGCACGCCAACAGACGCGAAATTCGACGTTTATTTTTCTGCATTTTCCCATGCAAAACCGGCGCGAACGCGAAAATAGCAAACCAGTTTGAAACTTTTCGTGTTGGCCTCCGCCCCCGCTCTCGTGTCCCCGCTCGCGTAGGTGTGTTTTTTATTTTAAATGTGAAAGACACTTTACAATAATTAACTCATCCAGAAGTCCAAAGAGGCAGTATCTGCTTATACTTGTAAAGTAAGCGGATACTACCTTTTGGCTATGCACGGCAGAGTAGTAGGCTCTACTCTGCTCTTCCAAATTAATTATCTGAAAAATTATGACATATTTCTAATGTTTAAATTCATGTTAATTGTTGAAAAATCTCAGAAAATGTAACACAATAAACTAAATTTATGAAGACAAACCCAAAGTGTACGCTAGGCCCAACAGAGCCGTCGCTGCGAAATGATGTCGCAATTTAGCTATTTTATCGAACAAAGGCTAATAAGCATGACAAGCGCTCGCGTGCGCAAAGTTATCGCGCTAGCGGACAGCGCGCAACTCGCGGAGCTATTTCGGGCGGCGCGCTATTATTAATATTCCGACGGTAAAACCCGGAGCTCCCTGTTTGACTATTCACAAGGATTCATGGTTTGTCCTCATTCCATTAGCGGCCGTAACGCCGCACATTATTCTGCCATTAGGCGGCCTAATGCACTGGTCGCAACGGAGGCCATTACGGCACCGCCGTACAAAGCCGAAAGGCGGTAACTGCCCACTTGAAAAGTGGGCAGTTACTGCCTTTTGGCTTTGCACTGATCCTGGTGCGGATGCTCAACTGTTTACTGGAATCAAACCCGGGTTCGCGCATCACGTTGGCTCAGTGATTGCCCAGCGCTGGCAACGATGGGCCGTTACTGAGCGGACGTGTTCTATGGGCTGTTTTTTTTATCAGAAATGGTAAAATTGACTTTTACGAGCTCGCTAAATCGGAACATACATGTATTTTGGACTATGGTCTGAATTCAGATATTCTTTTTATGTGTCCCTAACTCTTTCAGCGTGGGGACCGTCTTTAGACGTCAGAATCTGAGGTCAACAGACGTCAGACTCGGACGTCTTTCAATAGACGTCAGACTTTGACGTCTAAAGACGGACCCCTCGCTGAAAGAGTTAAAAAATGCTAATGGCCGTAGACTCATAACATAGGTATTCAATTGAAGCGGAAGGAGCTAACGAAAATATTTATGATGACTTCAAATTGAAAACAAACCCTTTGGTCTCCATGGTTTATACAAAATATTTCAGCTTTGTTAGGGTTAAGTATATTGTTTTCAAAGTGTATATTATTAGTTGACTGAACCCAGGTAACATTTTGTAGTCTGCTATCTCAACCGAGGACTATTCAGCTGACTTTACCCCCTGTTCACGAGAACAGTTCATTCATGTACCATTTCAACTCCCCGGGGAGGAGACGGACACTGCAACTGTTAAAACGCCAGGAATCTTTTCGTACACATTGCCAAATATGTCATATCATGTACTGATTTATATCTGAATGAAGTAAAGCAAAGTCAAAATATCGGAAGGCAACCATGCCCCAGCTTTGTGAAGAGTGAAACATGATATTTCCCTGAAAAGTTATCTGCACTAAGTGGGGATTGAACGCGCGTGACAGGACTCAGTGCAACGCAAAGCGCAGCGATCTACCAATGCAAAAGGTCCACGATTATGGACATGAAAAAAGTCAGAAAACCCGTTTTCAGCAGAACTGATCGAAAAGCTTGTAAGGTAAGCAGATACTTTTGGATTTGCAGGATAGAGCAGGTACGGGGGGTGGGGTGGAAAAAGGATGGGAGTGGACAGTCCCAACGGCGGTTAGGGACACAAAAACAGTGAATGAATGAAAGAATATATGAAGCCGAACCATGGCCATAGCGCAATCTGGGAATCGAACGCGGGACCCATTGGTCCGCTGTCCAATATTATTACCATGATGTACTCAGCGGATAGGAATGTATATAAATGTATCGTGAACGTAAAAATCACACAGGTTCATCGTTTCCTGCCGAATTTGTATAACATTTATACAACATCGGCCCAACGTCTTCGACGTTGGTCCAACGTTGTATAAATGTTATACAAATGATCCGTGTTTGCTGTCTGTGTTGACCACCGCGGCCTCGACCACACTGACGTCAGGAAAAAAACATTGTGAAGCCACGTCGTACAGGTAAATTCCGATTATAGTCACTGGGGCGACATCCTCAAAACCACTCTTCCCGATCTCAGACATGTGATTGGTTGAGATGGTCATCTCGACCAATCAGATGCCTAATTTAGATACGGGTCAGCCAATCGAGAATAGGCCTACTAGTTGACACAGATCACAAGACACTAACTACTTACTTTTCAAACAAACAGTTACTGCATTTTGGTTTTGCAGAGTATATTTAATCAAGATGCATAATTTGAGAGTGAAGTGAATAACAAAAATACTAAGAATACAAGCGATCAAAACACAAATTTAAATAATTGTTAAAAAAATAAATTTGAACACTCACCGGCCACCTGTTCAGCAGTTACCACAAGTGATTGATTCTGAAACAATAAATAACCACATTAAGGAGAGTCGCCACACAAACAGCCCTTCACAAAACAATACTGCAAACACGACACATTGAGCCAATGCTGGGCTAATGTTGGGCCAGCGTCGAAGACGGTGGACCAACATTAGCCCAGCATTGGCTAAACGTGCATTGTTTAGCTGGGAATACTGAATCTGCTTTCTTAACAAGTAAGCGGATACTGCCTTTTGGCTTTGCATGGCAGAATAGATGCAATTGTTTACTATTTGCTGTTGTTGTTACTGTTTGCAGGATCCATTTCTAGCCCAGTAAACACAAAATATTTGTATAACATTTGTGCAATGCTGGACCAACGCTATGCAAATGTTTTGTGTTTGTCGGGTAGCTGACTGCCATTAGCAGATTGTACCAGCAGCGTATACATTTTACAGCAATAACACTTTAAAGAGGTGGGAGTCAAGGGTCAGAAAATCCATTTTTGGGCGATTTTTACCAGTTAAGGCATCTTATTTCACAGATTCTGCTTCCCAAGTTCATTACTAAGTAGTTATGTGTCTATTTATACATCATACCAAATATGGTATAATTAAGAGAAAATACCTGATAATATGGAATAAAATGTACAGTTAACCAGTCCTATCGGCCGACCGTTCATGAACGCCCGGGTGTTTATAAACACTCGCGGGAAGTGCGCTGCGAGTGCTTATAAAAGCACGGTCGTTTTCAAATGGGCAGCCATTCCTAAACGGCTGGACCCGTACCGATTACTGTCATATATAACTATGTTGAGAAGGAGCTACGTAATCAAGTCAAATTTGCAAAAAGCAGTTAATGCCTTCTTTTCAAGTGAGTAGTTTACTGCTGTTTGCTTGCTTTTGCATTGAGGAAAAAAATGATCCCCCAGCACATCTAGATCTAGTTGGTTAGTTTTCTACGCATAGTACCCCGTAGAACCAGACGTATAATGTAACCAGACGTATAATGTAACCGGTTACATTATACGTCTGGTTACATTATGCGGTTCTACACCCCGCCCCATAGCCATGGAGTACAGTAGCAGGCACCAGAAACATTGCTTAGTACAATCAAAACTTCTCTAAACTATGCGTGGGGCAAATTTATTTATAGTAACTGCTTTCTTTTTAAGCAAACATTTACTGTCTTTGCACGACAAAATACACCCTTAAAATTGCGAGCACGGTTCCATTGCTCACTGGATATCTGTCTAATATTTGGCCCTCAAGTGGCCCTGTAAATTAACCCTTTCAGTGCATACATAATTTAGAATTTTAATATTATATTACATAGACAATGATGCTCCACCTTTCCTATATTAAAGGTCCAGTCACGTATACTCTTACAAACGGCCAACGCACTGGAAAAAATAAGTAGTTTAGGCCAGTGCGTTGTCGTTAGCTGGGGTGTGTCAGAATTTGATAATCAGCTGATACAAATACAACAAACATCCAGAGCATGAACTCCCCACGTGTCTGACGTTACAATCATGTAAAACTTCGTGCACCGCTCTCCACGCACACATGTAAACAACATTTCATTCATACAATCATTCCACAAATCTTACATGATCGAGTAGCGAAGACTGCCGCATGGTCAGCGAACGGTAACGCTCTGGCCAAAATTTCTCAATTTTAAGTAGGCTTACGTGGGCGATGCGTTTTTAGGTGTGACTGGACTTTAAAATGAGCATTCAACTGAAAATGTCCCCCCTTGACGCACACCTTGAGTCTCACTGTGCACTCGTTGATTTATTCACCTGATTTATGTATACGGTGAGCATTCGTTCTCAAATCCTCAGTTAGTTCATGACGCACAAAGACGCACTGATCTAATTTTTACTTTTCAATGTGTGGACTGCGCGTCTTCTATGTGTCTGTGACCTGGGTATTATACACAAAACACTTTGCTTTGATCTGAAACGATTACTTAGCAGACGACTTAAAGTTGTCACCTTAACATTCGTTGAAGATGAAGACGCTCTTTTTCTTCCTCCAGGCGATCTAAATGTATTAAATTGATCTATTACACAATGATTCCTATCTATTCAACACGTACTAAAGAAATAGATTCTAATCCACAGTCCAGAAGATTGCATTCATTGGGCCTTTACTGACTTTGTGGACACTCCATCCTTTCAATTATTCAACCCTTCATTCCGCAGTAAGATTGCCGGATGTGAGATCTGTGCCATCCTCAGATCGAGACAAGAAGTTACACAAACGTTGGAGCAACGCTGGGCCAGCGTCACAGAGGCTGATTCAACGCTGGTCCAGCATCAGATCGTATAGACTGGTTGCCTGCAGGTTGAGGCGACGCACCCAACAAACACGATATGTTGACCCAGTGTTGGTTTGATCTTGACCCGCCGTGACGCTAGCCTAACAATAAATCAACACTGGGTCTCCTGCATGCTGGGCAGCTGCACAAGAACCTAGAACACTGTAGCACAGTAGTAACTGTCTACCTGAAGCGTAAGTAATAACTGTATACTTGAAAAATAAGAAATCAATGTCTACTTGAATAGTAAGCAGCAAAAGTACTTGAAAAGTAAGTATTACATGTCAACTTGAAAAGTGAGCATAAAGTGTCTACTTGAAAAGTAAGCAACAAATGTCTACTTGACTAGTAAGTATTAACTGTCTACTTTGAAAGTAAGAATTAAATGTCCACTTGAAAAGTAAGCATTAAATGTCGTCTTGAAAAATAGGTATTAACTGTCGGTTTGAAAAGTAAGCAGTGAATGTTTACTTGAAAAGTCAACATAAAATGTCTACTTGAAAAGTAGGCATCAAATGTCTACTTGTAAAGTAAGTAGTAAGTATCTACTTGAAAAGTAGGCTTTAATGGCTACTTGAAAAGTGAGCATACAATTTCTATTTGAAAAGTAAGCATTAAATGTCTACTTGTAAAGTTAGTATTAACTATCAACTTGAAAAGTAAGCATAAAATGTCCACTTGTAAAGTTAGTATTAACTGTCGACTAGAAAAGTAAGCATTAAATGTCGACTTGAAAAGTAAGCATTAAATGTCAACTTGAAAAGTAAGCATTAAATGTCGACTTGAAAAGTAAGCATTAAATGTCGACTTGAAAAGTAAGCATTAAATGTAGACTTGAAAAGTAAGCATTAAATATCGACTTGAAAAGTAAGCAATAAATGTCAACTTGAAAAGTAAGCATTAAATTTTCGACTTGAAAAGTAAGCATTAAATATCGACTTGAAAAGTAAGCATTAAATGTCAACTTGAAAAGTAAGCATTAAATGTCGACTTGAAAAGTAAGCATTAAATGTCGACTTGAAAAGAAAGCAATAAATGTCGACTTGAAAAGTAAGCAATAAATGTCTACTTGAAAAGTAAGCATTAAATGTCGATTTGAAAAGTAAGCATTAAATGTCGACTGGTAAAGTTAGTTTTACCCGTCGACTTGAAAAGTAAGCAGTAAATGTCAACTTGAAAAGTAAGCATTAAATATCGACTTGAAAAGTAAGCATTAAATGTCAACTTGAAAAGTAAGCAATAAATGTCAACTTGAAAAGTAAGCATTAAATGTCAACTTGAAAAGTAAGCAATAAATGTCGACTTGAAAAGTAAGCATTAAATGTCGACTGGTAAAGTTAGTATTACCTGTCGACTCGAAAAGTAAGCTTTAAATGTCAACTTGAAAAGTAGGCATTAAATGTTGACTTGAAAAGTAAGCAATAAATGTCTACTTGAGAAGTAAGAATTAAATATCGACTTGAAAAGTAAGCATCAAATGTTGACTTGAAAAGTAAGCATTAAAAGTCTACCTTAAAAGTAGGCATTGAATGTCTACTTGAAAAAAAGCATAATATGTCTATTTGAAAAGTAGGCATTAAATGTCTACTTGAAAAGTAAGTATTAACTGTCTACTTGAAAAGTAAGCATTAAATATCGACTTGAAAAGTAAGCATTAAATGTCGACTTGAAAAGTATGAATTAAATGTCTACTTGAAAAATAAGCATAAAAAGTCCACCTTAAAAGTATGCATTTAATGTCTACTTGAAAAATAAGCAATAAACTTGAAAGTGAGCGGTGAATGTACTTGAAAAGTAAGCAGTAAATGTCTACTTGAAAAGTAAGCAGTAACTGTTTTCTTGAAAATTAAGCATTAAAAATCTACTTGAAATGTAAGCAGTAAAATTACTTGAAAAATAAGCAGTAAATGTACCTGAAAAATAAGCAGTAACTGTCTACTTGAAAAGTAAGCAGTAACTGTCTATTTGAAAAGTAGGCAGTAGCTGTCTACTTGAAAAGTAAGCAGTAACAGTCCCGTTGAAAAGATAGCAGAAGGCAAAGCAGTATTTGTCAGTAAAGTAAACATGATTATTTTCTACTTGAAAATAGAGCAGTAACTCTCTATACTACTTGTATGGTCCGATCAGTGCGGTTTACGTCACCAAACATGTGCTATTTAATTAATTAATCAAACCGCACTACTTCCTCCCAGTGATTGTAGGCATACTACAAGTAAACTACCAAAATATTGTCCATAATATAAACAATTTTTTGTTTCAGAGTGTTGCCTTCCTAACCATGGTACATGTATCTTCCCCTCTCACGTGTGTATGACAGATACATCGGCTCTGAGTAGACGATTCGTCTCTGACTGATTCTCCAGTTTCCATTGCTCCTTTTTATTGCGTGTGTTGTCTGACAAATGGATTTGTCCGTGCCGAACTCTTCCCGTTAAGACAACAGCAGTCTGGTATTTTTCGTGGCATTTCTAAGAAATACTCGTACTTGCATCTACACCTCGTAACTTAGCTGGCTTTGCTGACGCAATTGCCAGATTCAAATCAATAAAAATAACCCCGCGTTTAAAATATAGGCCTGATATGATTGTTTTCAAGCTGCCTCTGCAGAATTCACGAGGTTCATTTAGTATTTTTTACCACGTTTACTGCTCTGCGAAAGAAATACAAATCATCCCCTTGGAGTTAGAAGGTGGTAAACTGTCACTCAACCCACACTGAGAGGGTTAAAAGCATAAAACATGTTGCGTAAAGCATCGTCTACGACGCTGGGCCAACATCAAGTCAACATTGGTTCAGCATCCTGTACCAGCTGAGCACACCTATGTATAGTCACGGGGTCCATCATTGATGCCTTGTCTTGTGTTTTTCTTGGGCAAGATATCGGACTGATCTTCGGACAGAATGATAATTATGTCTCCCCTCTCACAGAGGGGTAGGGACTTATTGCTTTATCTCTGTCCGCTCTGTCTGTGCATTCTGTTCCATTCATTTCTGCCAGCGCTTTCTATCCTGCAGGCGGTCAAACACGAGACGTTGACCCAATGCTGGGCTAATGTCTACGACGTTGAGCCAACATTAGCCCAGTATTGGGTTAACGTGTCGTGTATGGCGCCACGCTGAATGTGGGCCAGCGTCACAGACGGCGAGTCAACATTAACCCAGCTTTCTTCAAGGCATCATGCCCGTACCACCAGCATGCTGGTACCTCCAGCATGAAGTACTGTCCAGGACTGAATGGATACTGGCCAGCACCGGCGACGCTGGCCTAATATTTAACAGACATTGGGTTGGTGTCGGCTTGTAATCGCTGCCAGCAGTAAGAGATATCAGACCAGCTGCTACCCAGCTAACACGAGGCATTTACCCAATGTTGTTTTAATGTTGTGCCAACGGCGAAGATGGCGTGCCAACAAGAGAACAACATTGAGTCAATGCCTCGTGTTTGCTGGGTATTGAACGCAGCGTCACAGATGGTGGGCCAGCATTGGATCAACGTACATCGTGTTTGCTGGGAGTGTTGACAAGCCACATTGTGTTTCACACCAAAACGGAATAATAAATCCAGCTTAATACATAGTCTCTACTGTCCACAGGAGCCATTTATTAACATTAATTACAACAGCCATTTGCACTACAACTATTAGCTATCAACCTTTATGGTAAATGCTACTGGAAGGGAAATATATCCAGTTTTTTGTTTACAAAAAACTAAACCCTTCTAGTTATTACTAGGGAGGAAAAGGTAAACATCTGAAGATGGCAGACCTCACATCCAGCAGCCTTACAGCGCGAACTCTGCTATGCAAAGTCAAAAGGCAGTATCTGCTTACTTGTAAAGTCAGCAGATACTGCCTTTTGGCCTTGCACGGCAGTACTACAGAACGTGATCGATGGGTCAGACTATCAAGTAAACAAGATCTTCATTTTGTATTTCTTATCGGAGCAGAAATGAATCTGTTTTGTCTTACTCTTGTCTATATTATCATATTGTAGAGTGAGTTACTAAAATGTCTGACATCTTAGTGGAGGTACCGGGTATCATTGCGTAAAAACGTGATTCAAAATCTTGGCACAACCAGGAAGAATTATCAGTTTATTCATTAATTCACTATATGGTCGTGGTTTTGCGCCAGCCCTTGAAATGCTAATAGTGAGGCGGATAACTTTAGGGAATATGTTTACTTTTGGGAAGATAGCATGAAAATGTGCATACAGAGGTTTAATGGTATGCAGAGTTTAAATCGACCAGGATACATTTGATCCGAGGTCCGTAACCTTCTGAAAATCCAAGATGTCCGCCGTTTATGACCGAAATAGAAATTCTTAATAACTTCATTTCTAATTGCAATATAAGGATAATTTTTATATCTAAACCCATGTTTTCAAGGGTGGGGAATCCGATTCATATGTTATTGTACCATTTGTTGGCCTTTTTAAATATGTGAATCCAAGATGACCACCAAAATACCGAAAATTAAAAAAAAATAGGTTGATCTCGATAAATAAAAACAATATTATCTGCACATTTTCATAGTTTCTTCCAAAAAGTAAACACCTTGTCCTTTATCAGCCCCGCTATAAGCCGGTGGCAATGCTGACATAAGGTGAAGTTTAAATCATGACAAATGTGTGAGGTGACACAGAATAATTATCATAAACCTTCGTATGTTTAATTGAATGTGGCAGACAAAAGAATAATGTTATACTAGCTTCAACCCATGTGTATAGTGCGACCCCCTCCCCTCTTCTGTATATAACAACTTGTACACCACCCCATGTCATGTCTGGGCCCGGCTGGCAAAGTTAAAAAGCTAATAATTGCTTAATATCATATTTGAAGCTGACGAAACTGTCGGCCCAAGTCTCGTATTCTACCCCCTGGCTAGCAATAAAATGACACACAATTTGTGTTGTTTGAGAAAAGTCGAAGAAAACTGCGTATTCCTCTGCAAGATAATTATGTTTATAAAGCTCCGCAGAACTTAATATGATAACATTGTGTAGATCAATAATTATTTCATATTATCACCTTGAGATTAAAGGGGCGTATTTGCCACTTTTTAAAGTGGCGGGTAAGCCCCTTCAATATCAAAGTGATAATATACCACATGATTGTGTGATGTTCTTTAAAATATTTATTAGAAGTATGTTTGTTTTTTCAATAGTCATACCTACCGCTCGTTATAACCAGCTAAAAAGCTCCGCAATTGCAAAAGCCAATAACTGTCTATTTGAATAGTAAACAGTTATCGCCTTTCGGCTTTGCTTATAATACACCTCACTCGAGTGCCCCGTTCTGACGACCGGTCGACATCACGTGACCGCTAACGGGGCGCTGGTTGGCTTAATGGGCGTCCTAATTGGGAGACACAGCTCACTAACATGGCAACTTCCGCTTGACCTGCGCGCTTTGCTGCGCATCGTTATGTTTAAGTGAGTTCCGCCAGCGGTCATTGTTGTCCCCTGCGACCGCCGTTAAATCCATAATGCCTCACAGCCAGCGAGATATTTTGGGCCGCTTTTGGGTTTAACCATATAGTGATGCTAAATTGCTTGTTAGGCCCTACTATTTTTCATTGATGCAAAGCTGGAATTGCTTCAAATGACGAAAAATATTTTTAGTTATGGAAAGTAGCCTAGGCATCTTCCAGATTGAATTATTTGATTAACTCAAGCATTTGATTAAATCAAGCATACTACGAACAATTTCAGTGTCATTTAAAATATTTTTAGAACCGCATATATGCGGGTCCACCGGTACAAGTGGGTCTTTCAAAGAAATAACCTTGTTATCCCCTCTCAATGACTAGGCGATCACGTTATTGGCGGCTTCGTCGAGTTAAGGTTGATACCGGTGTATCAAGCTCGAACAGGGCCACGCGCTGCTCGCTCCTTCACAAGTGTTGACATTAGGCCAACGATTCAGCGTTGACCCGAAGTCTAGTACTTGCTAGGCTCTGGGTGTCACAAATAATTGACATTTATCACCGATCCAGAGACCTGTGAGGGGGGGGGGGCTAATTAGTGTGGTGGCACGATTATGGCAGGAGCTGCTTTCAGAGAGAACGGATGAGTGAGCTCGAGTGCATATTGGCATACTGCTTTGCGTCGCTTTCTGCATGCTGTGGCAATAATGGAAAGAATGAATGAATGAATGAGTGAATGAATGAATGAATGAATGAATGAATGAATGAATGAATGAATGAATGTAGATACATACAGGCTAAATCGGACCAGGGCCGGCAGCCTCTTGAGGATAGTGGGATGATCAGGATTACACTTTTCTCCGCGGATTAGATATTAGAGCACGCTACATGCAGCTCGTCACCACGGATGCCGTCCAGAATATAGAATATTTATATATTATGAGTGTACGAGGAAACTTTTTTGTTTCTATGAAATGAGTGAGTAAGTGAGTGAGTGAGTAAGTGAGTGAGTGAGTGAGTGAGTGAGTGAGTGAGTGAGTGAGTGAGTGAGTGAGTGAGTGAGTGAGTGAGTGAGTGAGTGAGTGAGTGAGTGAGTGAGTGAGTGAGTGAGTGAGTGAGTGAGTGAGTGAGTGAGTCAGTCAGTGAGTGAGTGAGTGAGTGAGTGAGTGAGTGAACAATTGAATGAATGAATGAATGAATGAATGAATGAATGAATGAATGAATGAATGAATGAATGAATGAATGAATGAATGAATGAATGAACCTACAGGCTAAATCGGACCAGGGGAGTCTCTTGAGGATACTCGATTTCTACATAGAAGAAACTCCTCAAGCCATGACCCACACCATTGCGGTGTGCGGCAGTACACGGCTGGTCATAACCCTGCAAAGATCTTCTTAGTTTGTATCGGGCCAGAATCGCAGAAAGTGGACCAACATTAACCCTTGTGCTGCTGAATTGTTTGTATCTATTTGTCATTCATTTAAAGCTGCAACATGTAATTCTTTGATTGACCATGGAGATGGTACTATCTCCATGGATTAAATAAGCAACTATCATAAACTATTTTGTGGGTTTAATTTTACTTCATTTGGTCTGAAACGTTCTTTAAACCGCATACGGTTCCAGTAGCATAATGGTTAGCCAGCATTGGATCAATGTCTCGGCATTGCTGGGAAGACCATGACAGCTCCCAGCAGACGCAAGACGTTGAATCAATGTTGGCTTCACGTTGGTCCAACGTCGACGACGTTGGACCAACGTTAAACCAACATTGATTCAACGTCTTGTGTCTTCTGGGAGGTGATCAAGTCAGATTTACAACTCCAGCCGGTGAAAGAAACCGGGCCGGCCTTAAATCCGCCGTTTTTGTTGGCCGGGATGACACTTAATTCCCGCGCTCTCTCGGGATATCACGTTGATTCCCGGTGATGGACGGCGGGCGCTCGGCTTGGTCCCTCGACCCCTGGCTGAACGTATTGTCCAGTCTCCCGCTGACCGGTGCCGTCAGAAGGTCAGATGGTCAGCACACGTCCGGAGTGGACATCAGACAGAAGTGGTCATCCGTGAGGCAGCGGTCAAAGTGACCGGCCGGACGTCCCATACACCTGCTTTACAAAGCCAAAAGGCAGTAACTGTGCACTTGAAAATGCGCAGTTACAGCCTTTTGGCATTGCACCGTGTATCAAATGAGTCATGTCTCCTGTAGAGGAGAGGCAGGTATATTGGGCACCCTGGGGAATACGCGGAACAAAATAATAAAAAAAATGGCTGAAAATACATGAGAGGTTGATGACGTCACACATCAACCCTTTGAGCGCTGTTATCGGAAAGGAAATTAGTGTTCAAACATCGAGATCTGCAAATTTTTGGTTTCAAATTAAGCAAATACAAGTAATTTTCACCCAGCTGAAGTTGTGAGTCGCGGTAAATGAAATTTAATGAATGAGGTTTTAGGCCACCTTTGTGCACATATAGGCTAAACTGGACCAGGACAACCTCCTGAAGATGGTGAAATGAATGAGATGACACTGCCCTCCTGACACAAGATTCAAAATTCAAACCCTGGCAGTCTGAGGCCGAGCATGCTAGCTTTCGGTCACGGAGGCTCCCCACAATATTGAATCTTTACGAGTGAGCGGGGAAGAAACATATTGTTTCTTTGAAACTTGAAGGCCAGAGTGGGGTACGAACCCGCGATCTCCGACTTTTCAAGCAGGCAGCTTTAACCATTGCACCAGGGCCCCCGCCCTTGTGGGTCGTGGTAGCGAGACACGACTTCGAGTGGGTGACAATTCAGATTAGACGACCCAACGGGAAAATAGTTAGTTCAAGTAATTCAATGGTATTCGAAGAGTTTCTCTTTTCGCCATGGGAAAAGTGCACGGGAAGACGCGCTGACTATGCTCGGCGTGTACGGAATGTGTCTTCGTGAATGAATGTAAATCAAGCGTTCCTTACTATGGAAATCCAGATTTGCAATCAGGTGATTCGTGTTCTGGGCTCTATTACACATTTGCCTCTGAACACCCATCTCATGCCAAGTTTTATACCAAGACTGATTATATAAAGCTAGGTCTTGTCAAGACTGATATATTGGGCGTTCTGCTCCATCAGAGCAATCACGCCGCAGACTTCACATCACATCTCGATTGCAAGAAGGGAATAGAATATTATATGTTTTTATATTTTGCTAGTTTCACCGTGAATTTGGATAACTATAGTGTCACAGATATTGGGTGTGATCAATCAATATGATTGCATTTGCCTGTTATTTTTTTTCCTTAGACATGTTAAAAATATGCCACAGCCCACTTCTTCCAAGTAGCATTCAACAACAACCTTCTCATGATTTAACGAGCACATTTCGGATAAACAAGCATGATTGTTGTCGGCGGAAGCGGAAATAGCCACCACAGGGACCTAAATATTCAGTATACGTTCCAGACAATATAGGTTCTTTAAAAAAGAACCCTTCAGTAGTCTTACCATGCAACCCCAGGAGAACCCTGCAAGGGGTTCTCCTGGGGTTGCATGGTTATAGTACTCAAGGGTTCTTTCTAAAGAACCTATATTGTTTAGACTGTGCAGCCTATTCAGTATAATATACTCCATCAAGCAAATCTCGATGAAAAAACAAGCTATCGGTGAAAGCGCGATCGCTCTAAGACGGGCGTGATTTGTAATAGGGGAGGCATTTGCAGGTCCGTGGAAACATCTCCAACGAATTACGTTTTCTGTTACACTAAACGCCTCCGATGGAAAGGGGGGGGGCAGACGGTACACAAACGTGTCGGCTCTCTTTTACCCACTGGGCGTCAACATCCGTTATTTTGTGACGAAGCCCGTTCTTTCGGAGTGGCATATTATGCTTTATTCCAGGCGTTGCGCAGGAAGGAGACGGTATTTCCAGTTGTGCAGGGCAACGCTCTTCTGGCGCTGCGAGGACAACGCTTCTGACGTTTAGTTGCAGAAAAAAATGAAATGAATCGGGCTTTAGGCCACTTTTGTGCACATACAGGCTAAATTGGGCCAGGAGAACCTAGGATGGTGAGATGAGTGAGATGACACTGCCCTCCAAACACAGGATTCGAAATTCAAACCCTGGAGGTCTGAGGCCGAGTACGCTACCTCTCGATCACGAAGGCTCCCCACAATACTGAGTTTTACGAATGGATGGGGAAGAAACATTTTTGTTTCTTTCAAACCGCCGAGACCGGGAAACGAACCCCGAACTCTAGCGTGCAAGGCAGCGGTGCAGCGGTGCAGAAGCGTTCTCACGTCGCTAAAACAGCGGTGCAGATTGTACATAAATCGACACCCAACAAACGCAAAACATTTGTATAGCATTTCACATGTCGGCCCAACGTCTTCGACGTTGTGCCAACATTGTGCAAATGTTATACAAATGTCTTGTGCTGCATAATTCAGACTTCCACAGCTGAGCAGTCAAATCAATTCTCCATCTGCTTCTCGTGATCAATCAATCGGTGAGCTGGCCACTCGGGTCTCGATATCAGAATAGGACCATCTGCCTTTCAAAGGAAAACACCGGTTTAGTGTGCGGTTCGGATGATGGAGAGCGCCGCGGCTTGTCGGCGTGACACAGCCCTTTTATGCATGAACCCTTTAGGCTCTATAAGCAAAACTAAGCAGTCGTTTTCAATCTTTTTTATTAGCCATTTAAATCACTGCTATCGGGAACGAGATGTGTGCTTAGACATCAAGAGCTGCAAATGTGTGGTCTCAAATTAACCAAATAATAATTTTCACTCACTTGAAATTGTGGGTCGCGGTAGCGAGACTTCAAGTGGGTGTAAACTTTAACTTAACGCTTTAAGGGTTAACCCTTCTTTGCCCAAGTTCGCAATAATGTGATTCACCAGCATGTATAGCCGCCCAAGTTCGCAATGCTGCGATGCTCATACATTATACCTTGAAATGACCTTGAAATAACCTTGGTGTCATCTTGCAACTATGCAACATTTAAGCCCTGGAGGTTATAATACTTGAAATTACTTGAAATATTACATCACGATTTTTTTTTAAATAAACTCCTATTTTTGTGTGGAATTTGGGCAAAGAAGAGTTAAGACGGGTTCCCTTTTCGGTCAAGTTAAACCAGCCGGACTGAATTCCCGGAGCACCGGGAATTATTCGAGCTCCACTCGGTGTTCGGGTTCAAGTGGCCCGAATCAGACGCGAGACCCGAGTGAGATTTGGACGAGGGGAATGTGCTCTTTTACGATGGGAAATATAGACGTGTAAGATCAAACTCAGATAGCATCGCGCCGCGGCCGCGAGATTGATTGCAAGCGCCTCGACCCACACCGCCTGCGCGCTGATATGCCATGCCAGCGTTTTCATGCTGATTTTGGGGCAATCTGTCAACCCATTTCATGCCCCTCAAACAAAATTGTGAAGCGCGGCGATAGCCTGCCTTTGAACTGTGCTTATTTTTTCAACGCTGTTCCTCGTTAACTGCATCTTGTCCGACCATGGCTAGACACCCACGGGAAGCGCAGGTTTAGATTGCGTGCAGCACACAACTTTTGATGGTTGAAGATGCGTTAACTGTTAGCCCTTATAATGCTGAAATATTTTTCTACGAACCATGGAGACCAAAGGGTTTTTTTTAATTTGAAATCATCATAAATGGCTTAGCTAGTTCTTTCCGCTTCATTTGAATACCTATGGTATGGGTCTACGACCATTAGAAATATTTTAATTTTTTCAGTACGGGGATCGTCTTTAGACGTCAGAATCTGACGTCTATAGACGTCAGATTCTGACTGATTCTGACCTCATGCTGTAAGGGACAATGTTCAATTTGTCAAAACAGCCTATAAACGCGCGGCCAGCCACTCTGCAGGATTCTGGGGTATCTGGCTTTCTGGAGGAATCTGGTTTTACAATGGCGGCGGCAAAACTGCGAATGCCCCCAACAAGATTAAGTAGGCATTAAATCAGGAAAAAGACATTAGGTGATCAACCGCAAGACGCGAATTGCCATTTCCCAGAAAACACGAGATGTTGAAAACACGAGAAACACCAATGTTGGTTTGCTGTTGGTCCAGCGTCGCAGACGGTGGGCCAGCGTTAAACCAACATGGGTTCATTGGTTTGTTTGCTGGGTCGGAACGCCTGCTGCCCGATAGCAGTAAAGAAGGAACGCGCAGATGGCCCGGAAAACACGATGTAGTGACCCGCTGCTGGTTTGATGCTGAGCCAGCGTCGTGGACGATGTGCCAGCATTGTGCCGGAATTGTGCCAGCATTTGGTCAATGCATCGTGTAATTTGTCGGGAGATAACGGCTTCATCTGGAAAACAGGGATCCCACCAGCCCTGTGAACACGAGACGTTTAGCCAGTGCTGGTTTGGTGTTGGGCCAGCCTCGCAGACACTGGCCCAACACCAAACCAGCACTGGGTCATTACTCGTATTTCCTGGCAAAAGCTCAGACAGATATACGTCTGTTTTGTAAGTCGATGCTTGTTTGGAAATTCGCCTCAGACCCACCGCAGTCTACTGCAAGGTATCGCTATCTCCCCCGAGGGACCAATCAAATTAGTAGTCATTCTAGCTAATTTGCTGGCTAATTTGAGTTATTGTGAAGGCACGTCCTCATTAGATTAATAATTTCGAATCCTGTGTCTGAAGGGCAGTGTCATCTCATTCATCTCACAATCCTTAGGAGGTTCTCCTGGCCAAGTTTAGCCTATATGTGCACAAAGGTAGCTTGGAACCTCATAAATAAATAAATAAATTAATTAATTTATCCATTCATTCATTTATTCATTCATTCACTAGCGACGTTTTCAAGTGTGTTCGAATTGCATTACCACAACGAATTATTGCTGAAATTTATGTAAATAAGCAATAAAAAGTAAATGTCAACTGCTATCCATTCTGGAGGCCTATCT
The DNA here is from genome assembly GCA_964017125.1 of Flabesymbios commensalis. Lineage (NCBI taxonomy): Eukaryota > Metazoa > Annelida > Polychaeta > Terebellida > Flabelligeridae > Flabesymbios > Flabesymbios commensalis. The sequence continues at coordinate 90,293,763 of OZ024904.1, read as the reverse complement.
GTGACTCAACAAGTGAGATTTTCATCCATTTTAACTCCCCTGCCAACATGCAGACCTTACTCATTGCTATCTCTGTTCTGTCAGGTACTCATTTGCACTTGAGTGAAGTGAAGCACATGATAGTGCCTTGCCTAACATTCATTCATTCATTCATTCATTCATTCATTCTTTCATTCATGTAATCATTCGTTCATTCATTTATCTATTCATTATAGGAATATTCACTTTTGATTTATATTGAGATCATTTTTTAACTAAAATTCATTCATCATTGTGGGAGTATTTTTTGCTTAAATTAAAAGTTTTTTTAAATTTGAAGCTTAACATATATCGTTACAGGACTGGGTTAGTGTCATGATTTGTACAGATCCAAATTTTAAATGGTTGAGTTGTGTCCATCGACGATGGTAGTAAATAAAAAATCAAGCGGCAGAATTTATTGTGGGATGTAACACGCAAAATGAAAGCATTTTATTTGAAGCTAGAAATTGTTTTGGTAATTTCAGTTTCTAAAGAAAGAAAACACTACAGACCAATTCCGCAATTAAGGGGTTATTATTTGGTGTCTTCATTGCTTTCCTCAGTTGTGTCTTTTTCTGATCACAGTTACCTCTAGTAGTCCCTTTGAGAATAAAACGACCCAGCAGACAAAAGACGTTGAATCAATGTTGGTTTTACGTTGGTCCACCGTCTACGATGGACCAACGTTAAACCAACATTAATTCAACGTCTTGTGTCTGCTTGGGGTTTCAAACAAGTTTCAAACCAAATAATACTGAAATTCATCAATTCTAAGTTAATTAGATAATTCAATCCGGGAGGCGTACTTTGAAATATGTATATATTTTACGTCAATTGACGCAATTTCCAGCTTCAAATAGATGAAAAATATCAATTGCCAATCAGCAGTAGAAGGAGTAATCAGATGATAAAAGAGTAACATTTTGAAAGTGTGTCATTTTCTAATTTTTTATATTTTTTTTCTGTTCCTGGAAACTAGAAATTGCATCAGCAAGTCCAGTTTCAAATAATATAAATAAATTGACAAGATGTGACGTTTTTGCGATGTAACCGCGGTGTAGATATGTGATGATTTTAGAGCTAGATCGACTAGCCTATATGCGATTATGAGGGCTTAAACAGCTCTATATCTGTCCAATTGCTATGCTAATTGCTAATCATGGCAACAATAACCTAATTAGTGCCCACAAATACACAACATGTAGGTAATAAAATACCTGCATGGAGTCGGCGTGGGCGCACATTGTTTCCGTTTCGCATTCACTCACTGAGAATTGGCTTTTTTACTAGGTAAGAATTCAACGCTAATTACCAACTAAAATGAAGCCGAAATAACTGGATACATTGACTCGCAAATTAAGCACCGATTTCTGATTTAAAAATATATATAGGATTGCTTTTGTGGCAGTAATTTAGAGGAAAACAGGCATAATCGGATCATTAAATTGTAAATACTTTTTATTAGATTCATATCAGTTTGCAACAATACATCTTTTTTCAACATTTTTTTGCCATGAAAACAAACATCAGACACAGTACATGATGATGGTGATGTGTGTACATGCCGATATATTTAAAAGCCACTGAGAACAAAAAGGCTCATCTGCCGCTACCCTACAGACACGAATACGTGATCATGGTGATATTCAATCGTTTAATACTGAAAATAATGACTAAGAAAAAGAGCACACGATGGTTGTTTTGTGAACAATAAATCAATTTGGCAGGAGGATTTCGTATACCTGCATGCAAGTGTGGCCCGATTCGGTTTCTGCCCAAAATGAGTTTAAAAAACGCACTATTATGATCAGAATCATACTCAACATTATTGGTAGATGTTGCAAAACTCGACGGTGCTGTGGGACTTAAACACATTTATTTTTATGTGATTTTTGTATAGAAAATGATTTCTTGCGTTTTACTCATGCCAAATAATCCATTTAGTGCGTGATCGGTCGGTAGTGTTTTCTTTTATTTGAAACTGGAATTGCCAGCACAATTTCTAGCTGCACATACTAAAAAAATTTAGTTGGGTCATTTTTTCGTTAAAACAGTGGTGTAGATGAATGCATGGACTAGGGTTACATCTAGTATCACACCTATAGCACTGATGTCAATTGGAATAGTCTTTCTGAGCTTTCATCAGCTTTTCTATAACCTGTTTTAAAGGTGAAACGGGACTTTCATTTGTGAAAATTTATTTTGTTTAATTCTGAACACCAAAGTATAGTAATGTATCATCATGAATACAAGTTTTGGTGGGTGTATCCAAAAATAGTTATGGGGTATTTTTTACCTTTTTTGAGTTTGTGATGCAGAATGATGTATAATTAATGCGGTTTTATTCATTTTGAGTAGGACCTAAAACTACACCTGTGTATTTGAAATGGAAGTGTCTATTTACCCCGCCACGGGGTGTGCAAGAAGACTAAAACCCTTATTTAACCCGACAATGACAACCAATCAAAATCGTTCTTTCAATGCCCTGCTGTCAATGTTTGTTTTTTGGCGCTCATTCACGGAACTGAATAGCCTACACCAGGACCTTATGAAAATGAACAGGTAAGTTATGCCGCGTGAAAATAAACTTGTACAATGACACATGACAACTATTATCGCTTGCAACATTTACAAAAAAAAATAGGAAAGCTGGAATACTACCAAATATATGTGAATTGACAACTACGCGTATTATCGTCCGTGGCCGCATTTGATTACGACGCCCGATGTGCATTTTACATTGCCTAGTATCTGAGACATTCACCCAAGGTTACTTTATTGTTGGTCCACCGTCTACGACACTGGACCAACATTAAACCGACATTGGGTAAATAAAGGCCTATAGCCAACTTAATGACGCGAAATGCCGGCCGCAGATCCAGGGCGGGGGAGGGGGGACGGCCCCGCTTTTTTCGCCACATTATTTTTAAAAGCCACCTAAATTGACCTAAATATACCAACAAAAAACTTAAGGGCCGGCCGCCCCCCCCCCCCACACGTTTATTATGTTCAAATCCTGAAAAAAACCTGGGCTAAATAACAATAAAAGCCTTCTCATTATATAACCTACATAAAAAAAAGTGGGTCATAGAGCTATTTCAATCTTCGTCTTCAACGCACATAAAATCACCCGGAATAAATAATTATATTAATCTATATATGTGGCCTACTTATTTAACCCACAACAAAGCATCCAGGCTAAATAACTATTTCCACATCAAACAGCCCGGGCTAAATAAAAATTCCAACCTTCTAATTTAACCGCATTTAAGAACCCAGACTATATACCTATTTCAACCTTCGTATTTAGCCCACAACAAAGCATCTGGGTTATAAACGTTTACAGCCTTCTTATTTACGCCACAGAAAAGCAGCTGGGTAATATAGAACTAGGCCTATCCCCAACCTTTTTATTTCATCCACACCAAATCCACCAGGCTAGAAAACTATCCTAACCTTCTTATTTAGCCCACAGAAAATCAGATACTGGACTATTTAACTATTTGAACCTTCTATTCACCCCAAATAAAAGCAAGTAGGTTTTATAATTTTTCAACCGACATATTTAGCACACAGAAAACATCCCGGCTGAATAACACTACAAACCTTCTTATATAACCCACATAAAACAAGTGGGTTATAGAGCTATTTCAATCTTCGTCTTCAACCCACATCAAATCACCGTGAATAAATAACCATGTCAACCTATGTACCTATGTACTTATTTAACACACAACAAAACATACAGGCTAAATAACTATTTTCACACTAAACAACCCGGGCTAAATAACAATTCCAACCTTCTTATTTAACCCGCAATTAATAACCCAGATTATATACCTATTTCAACCTTCGTATTTAGCCCACAACAAAGCATCTGGGTTATAAACATTTACAACATTCCCATTTAACCCACAGAAAAGCAGCTGGGTGATATATACCTATCTCAACCTTGATATTTTATCCCACAAAATCCACCGGGTTAGATAACTTTCCCAACCTTCTTATTTAGCCCACAGAAAATCACCTACTGGGCTATTTAACTATTTGAAACTTCTATTCACCCCAAATAAAAGCAAGTAGGTTTTAGGCCTATAACTTTTCAACCGACATATTTAACCCACAGAAAACATCCCGGGCTAAATAACAATACAAACCTTCTTATATAACCCATATAAAACAAGTGGGTTATAGAACTATTTCAATCTTTGTCTTCAACCCACATCAAATCACCGTGAATAAATAACTATGTCAACCTATGTCCTTATTTAACCACAACAAAGCATCCAGGCTAAATAAGTATTTCCACATCAAACAACCCAGGCTAAATAACAATTCTAACCTTCTTATTTAACCCTCAATTAATAACCCCGACTACATTGTATATACTTATTTCAACCTTTGTAGCTTCCAGACCACAGAAAATCTACTTAACCCAAACAAAAGCAAGTAGGTTTTATAGCTTTTCAACCGACATATTTATCTAGCCCACAGAAAACAACCCGGGCTAAACAACAATTCCACTCTTCTTTATGCCTACACATAATAAAGCATCCAGATATATTTTAACCTTATTTAGCCCACTACAATGCACCTGGGTTTTATAATATTACAACCTTATTATTTAACACACAGAAAAACTGCTGGATTTCAGAATAATTTTCCAATCTTCATATTTAATCCACAACAAATACACCGGGCTAGATAACTATCCCAACCTTCTTATTTAACCCACAGAAAATCACCTGGGCTATTAAACTATTTAAACCTTATTTAACCTACAGGAAAAAAAGCTGGTTATAGAAATATTTTCGTATTTAATCCACACCAATTCCATTGGGTTAAATAACTATTCCAACCTTTCTTATTTAAACCACAGAAAAGCAGCAGGGTTATTTCAACATGTCTGAGCAAGTTAATCTACAGTATATCTGGTGCAAAATGCTCGCTATGAGCGCTAGAACATAAATCGTTGTTGCTACACAGTACACCTACGTGGCAGAATTGCGTTCTCGTAATAATTAAATTGTGCTATAGTGATATTTGTTTTTGTTTTCTTTGTACAGGATAAAGGTACAGCGATACAATTTTTAGATCATTCTCCTTGAGACACGATTGCCCCGTGTACAGATGATACAGTAGTGTATGAGAGATGAATGTAGGTATGACTATGTACCTAATTTATGTGTTACCCAACACATATTTAAGTTCTTGTAGTTATTATATTGTAATTTTTTTATCAACATATTAAATGCAAATTTCAAATTTAATCACCACGAATAGAACATATTAAAAAAATAATTATGTTTCATTGATCCACTCATTATTTTATTTTCAGCGAGACGCCAGTGGTTTTAGGAGAATATATATGGACACTCTATATGAACACTCAAAGTCACTGGCTATTTTTGTTTTATCTGTATAAGAAACATAAACAAGATCTACATTATTTTATGTGTAATATGATTTTCCTCGTGTTTAAAATTTAATAAATGCAATTGCAACATTTGTAATTATTATTATCTCATCATTAACGTTATAATTGAATGTGTTCACATGGTCGCAGAGTGACACAAAAGTTATCCACAAAAGGATTACCCACTTCTTGTCTGTACATTATCAAATTCTCTAGTAGCTATACCGACTACCATAATATCGTTCCAGGACAATTGTAAACAAAACACTAAATTCTAATACTTCCATTTGTAGCAATTAAACAGGATAGTAGGCCTACCCCCTACACTGTTCGCCACCCAATAGAATACTAGTAAATGTACATAGTAGTAAAATACAGAAAATATGTGCCCCTGAGCCCTTGTTGGAAGGAAAATAAGCCGTGTTTTCGCTATGAGGCGAAAATGAATGCATCTCTGCCAAGTATTTTAATTGACAATCACTACAAATCATTACGCTATGACCAAAACCTTTTCATTTCGTACTCAGGCAGGTAAGTGCCTACATGTACATACAAAAGTATGAGAAATATGGACTAGCGGTACTTGGGATTACGCGTTCACAAAGTATTTTTGACTTTTTGGAAAAAAATAAATTCACCATACATTCCTCAAATATTATTATAAATAAGTATAATTATCATAATGCTATTCTAAAACTTTTTGGTAAATCATAAATGGTACCTTGGATAAAGGCAATAATAACTTAATTTAAACAACCGATGATAATAGTGTTTACTTTGCCTTAATCAGTCTTAATACAAGGACAAATTAAACAGATTGTTACTACTTCCAGAAACTAATAGTCGTCACAGACAGGAGGAGGGTAAACCATGGGCCTACTCATAAAACAGAAGGCGAATAGTATAAATTAATTCACAAATATGTATTTTTTTGTTTATAACTAAATGTAATAATGATAACAGTAATTTGAAACATGTATTGCAGTTATATCGTGCGCTCACTATGTGACCTCAGGAAAAAGTCATCGCCATGGAGTGGTATAAAAAAAATATACTTTAGGACTAAAATCTGATTTAACCCATCAAAATTGCATAGTTGAAAACAGGTCAGACGTTTCACTAACTGATTAAAAATATTCACTTTTGATGGCCCACATACCTTAGAACGTTGGCAAAATAAATATGAATTCATTAATGTCTAGATGGTTTAACACTTACAATGCTGAAATATTTGCGTATCAACCATGGAGACCAAAGAGTTGTTCCAATTTGAAATCATCACAAATAGCTTACTTAGCTCTTTCTGCTTCATTTAAATATCTATGTTATGGGTCTATGGTCATTACAATTTGCTAATTCCTTCAGCGCGGGGTCGTTTACGTCTATAGACGGTCCCCGCACTGAAAGGGTTGAGAATAATTTAGGGAAAATATCACGGTAAAATATAAGCTCCGAGCGTCCCCACCATAGCGGTATAGTGGCCAAAATTAGACAGTATGTCAAAGCTAGTATGCTATAGACTAAACCAACTGAGAAGTTTCGCTCACTTATCAATAATATTTACCTTGACGACCCCAACCTTAGAACCATACTGCGCATGCGGGTGGTCCTACGACATGTGTTCAGTAAATAGTGACGACTCGCCTACCTTAATATTGGGTGGTCGGCGTTGCAGATGCTGAAATGCCTACTGGTCGTGTTCGCTGGGAAGAGACGGATGGAGGGAATAATGTAGGTGGGTCGTTGTGATTCTCTGAGTAAACATTTAGGGCGCCTAATACAAAGACAAGCATGCGCAATAAGGTCAACTTCGACAGGACTGGGTCTATCGCAACGTAAATATTTTGATTCTGTGAAGTATAGCACCCCACCAACTTTAAATCATAACTGACATGTGAGTAGACTGAATAATAATCGGATAGGATAGATTATTTTATAGGCCTACACACATACTTGACCTCACTTAGTATTGGTTAGTTTTGATAATATTATGTAATATAACATAAAAAACACTTAATTATCATATTCTTGGTTATTATCAGAAGAATGGACAGGCATGTACATCGATCGAGAGATCATCCACAGTCACTCGTCATACGGACCCTCGGGCCAATGCACAGGCCCACGTCTTAGTGCAGAAGCATTTATTATTTAATTCGAAATAAACATATTCAGTGTGTAACAAGCCCTGTCTTCTCATCCCTGAGAGATGAGGTTTACCCAGTGTGCAGTGGGCCCCTCGTCCCAAACTGGGCCGAAAATATGAGGTTTACCCAGTGTGCAACCAGCTTCTCATCCATCCTAATTATCGTATCCCTGCGCATGCACTTATATTAGAAAATGCACTTAGTTTTCGAAAATAAGTGCATGCACTTATATTCGAACATAAAGATAAATTTTAAATTTATTCCAATTCTTAAAAATCGTAATTATTTGATTTCTTCCAATCCAAGGTAAACTGAGTTAACGCTAGGAATCACTGGGACAGTTACTTTGAAGTTACCTTGCAGGAGTGACTCTTAGAAATAGATGTTGACACTACCTGAACAGTTATATCACACCTCATTTGTCCCCACTTTTCAGCTATCATACCCATACCCTATCGCTTTGACGACTTGAACTGTTGGCGCATATCTGTATTATGGGGCAATTCTCTCCTAATATCTACCCGTTAATGAATAATAAAAAATAATATTGTAGTTTGTGTTTACGATCAACATTTTTTTTAAATTATTATGGGCATTAACTAGTAATAGTCTATAAGTCAATATACTCATATTATTATTATTCTCACCTGATGTCTTGAGTTACACCGTGGTACGCGTAGTAATTTTTGAATATAAGTGCATGCACGTAGTATTCAAATATAGTTGCATGCACTTATAAACGAACAAGAATATTTTTGGGGAAATGACATTCGAATTTCACTTATAAGTGAATGCACGTTTATGCGCGGGGATACGGTAAGGATGAGGTTTAGCCAGTGTGGAATGGGCACCTCACCCCTTCTAATATATAAGGTCTACATAGTGTGCAGTCAGCCCCTCATTCTTGACACTGCATCAGAGATGATGTTTACCCAGTGTGCAGTGGGCCCCTCATCCCTGAGAGATGAAGTTTACCAGTGTGCAACCAGCCCCTTCTAAGGATTAGGTTTAGCCAGTGTACAATGAGCCCCCCCCCCCCCCCTCCCCCCTGAGAGATGAAGTTTACCTTCTGTGCAGTGGGCCCCTCATCCTTCCGAGAGATAATGCTTACAAGTCCTAGTGTGGAGTTGGCCCCTCATACCCACCTGAGTGTTGAGGTTTACCTAGTGTGCATTGGCCCCTCATCCCTCCTGAGAGATGAGGTTTACCTAGTGTGCAGTGGGCACCTCATCCCTGACTCTGCCTGAGAGATGAAGTTCACCCGATCTGCAACCAGCCCACCCTACAGCCCCTACTTCTCCCTGAGATGAAGCTCACCAGTGTGCAACCAGCCTCTCATCCCTCCTAAGATATAAGGTTTTTCCAGTGTGCAATAATAACACAATAATAAAACAATGATTTTTAAAACTTTGATTACTATCAAAGTATTTTGCTAATTTTCTCTCTAACTCCCATTTATCCACCCAGTTTTTCTAGCGTAGATAGCGTTGGGCCTAAGTTTCGTAAATATCTGCTTTTAAAATTCATCCGTCTAAAAAATATTTTAATTTGTAGCATTTGCTGGGTCTAACTACAGAAGAAAATATATCATACACATGTGTGGCACCAGATGGTTAACATGGTTAATATGGGAGCAAGTTCATACTCTAGCCACCAGAAGATTATTATATGAGCCAACACTTCATACTCCAGCCTCCAGACAGTTAAAGCGACGCAATCAGGCTAAAATCATAATCATATCAAAATCATAAATTTTATTTTGGCTTCCTAATATGGTCATAATATGTGAACATGTTCATAAACTAGTATTGAGTATGTTTTTTTTAAATTTTGTGTTGCGCATTTACCAGTTAAGCGAGAAATAAATACGCAATTTAATTTCAGACATGGATGTTTAAAATAAGAAATACAGAAATAAGTGATAAACGGGTTTTTCCGCAACCTTGCTACGCTGCCACAGCAACCCAAAATTTAAAAGACTTCCGTAATTCTAGTCTATGGACATCTTCACATATGAAGGAAGTATATTAAAAAGCCAAAATAAAATTATTGATTTTTTGATGATTTTAGCCTGATTGTGTCGGCTTTAATACAGAGGACATGTAATACGCTAGGCAACAGAAGGTTAACATTAGATAAATATAATAGTCTAGTCACAGAAGATTAATAGTTGAGACACGTGATACCAGAGACCCCAGAGGATTAATACATGTGTTACTCTAGTCCGGAAAGGATTAATAAATAAAACATATAATACTCTAGGTATGACAAGGTTAATATAGAAGAAATATGGTAATCTAGTCCACATCGCAGTAATACACGAGACACACGTGATACTATCGACCCTCTGGACCCCAGAGGGTTAATACATGTCAAACTCTAGCCTATAGAGGGTTCAGAAAAAACATCTATGAAGCTCTAGGCATTAGTAGGTTAAAAAAGATAAACATGATAAGACATAAGAAACGTGATACTCCAGAGGGTTTATACTTGCGAAAGTCAACAAAGAGTTAATAAATAAGACATGTGATACCCAAACACCAAAAGGTGAATATAGAAGCAATTTGATAGTCTAGTCTACAGAGGGTTAGTATTTGAGACACGTGATACTATCGACTCTCTGGACCTCAGAGGGTTATTACACGCAATACTCCAGCCTATAGAGGGTTAATAAATAACATATGTGATGAGCTAGATATCAGTAGGTTAAAATAAGCTAAACATGATAGTGTAGTCCACATAGGGTTAATATTTTAGAAACGTTATACACTAGACCACAGAGGGTTAATACTTGAGATAGTCTAGTCAACAGAGGGTTGATAAATAAGAAATGTGATACTCCAGATATCTAAGGGCTAATATGGAAGAAATGTAATAATCTAGTCCACATAGGGTTAATATTAGAGAAACGTGGTACTATCTACTCTCTGGGCCTTAGAGGGTTAATACAGTCTAACTGTAGCATATAGAAGGTTAATCAATAACATTTATGATGCTCTAGGCATCAGTAGGTTAAAATAAGATAAACATGATAGTGTAGTCCACAGAGGGTTAACACATTAGAAACGTGATACTCTAGACCAAAGAGGGTTAATACGTGTGATACTCTAGTCCACAGAGGCCTAATAAATAAGATATGTGAACCTCTAGGCATCGGAAGGTTAACGCAGAGAATATGGTAGTCTAGACCACAGAGGGTTGACACATGAGGCATGTCATACTCTAGACCACAGAGAGTTAATACATGCGATACTCTAGAATGGAGAGTGCTAATACATATGATATGTGATATTCTAGACATCAGAATGTTAATATAGGGAAAATCTGATAATCTCATCTCTTGGGAATGGGGGGCTCACTACACACTGTGTAAACTTCACCCTGAGAGAGTGAAAGGCTCGCTACACACTGGGTGAACCTCATCTTTCAGGCCCAGTTATGGATGAGGGGCTCACTGCACACTGCCGGCTAAATCTCATCTTCAGGGTGGATGAGGGCTCGCTGCACACTGACTAAACCCTTATCTTTCAGAAGGGATGAGGGGCCCACTACACGTAGGTACACCTCATCTATTAGGAGGAATGAGAGGACCACTGTACACGCTAAACCTCATCCTTAGGATGAATGATGGGCTGGTTGCACACTGGGTAATTCTCATCTTTCAGGGCCAGTCAGGGATCAGGGGCCCACTGCACACTGGGTAAACCTCATCTCTCAGGCAGTGTTAGGGATGAGCGGCTCACTGCACACTGGGTAAACCTCATCTCTCAGGAGGGATAAGGGGCTCACTGGACACTAGGTAAACTTTATCTATCAAGCAGAGTCAGGGATGAGGGGCTCACTGCACAATCGATAAACCTCATCTCTCAGGAGGGATGAGAGGTCCACTGCACACTAGGTGAACCTAATCCCTCAGGAGGGATGAGGGACCCAATGCACACTAGATAAACCTCATCTCTCAGGAGGGATGAGGGGCTGGTTGCACACTGGGTAAACCTCATCTTTCAGGACAAGTTAGGGATGAGGGGCCCACTGCACATTTGGTAAATCTCATCTATCAGGCAGAGTCAGGGACGAGGGGCTCACTGCACCATTGATAAACCTCATCTCTCAGGAGGGATGAAGGGCCCATTGCACACTGGGTAAACCTCCTGTCTGAAGAGGGATAAAGGGCCCACTGCACAGTAGGTATAAGCCTCCTCTCTCAAAAGGGATGAAGGGCCCACTACACACTGGGTAAACCTCCTCTCACAAGAAGGGCCCATTGAACACTAGGTATAAGCCTCCTCTCTCAAGAGGGAGGAAGGGCCAACTGCACACTAGGTAAACCTCCTCTCTCAGGAGGGATGAGGCGCCCGCTGCACACTGGGTGAACCACCGCTCTCAAGAGGGACGAAGGGCCCATTGCACACTGGGAAAACCTCCTTTCTCAAGAGGGATGAAGGGCCCACTGCACAGTAGGTATAAACCTCCTCTCTCAAGAGGGATGAAGGGCCCACTGCACACTTGGTATAAGCCTCCTCTCTCAAGAGGGAGGAAGGGCCCACTGCACACTAGGTATAAGCCTCCTCTCTCAAGAGGGAGGAAGAGCCCACTGCACACTGGGTAAACCTCCTCTCTCAGGAGGGATGAGGGGCCCGCTGCACACTGGGTAAACCTCCGCTCTCAAGAGGGACGGAAGGCCCACTGCACGCTGGGTAAACTTCCTCTAGCAAGAGGGATGAAGGGCCCACTGCACAGTAGGTATAAACCTCCTCTCTCAAGAGGGAGGAGGGGCCCACTGCACACTGGGTAAACCTTCTCTCACAACAGGTATGAAGGGTCCATTGCACACTGGGTAAACCTCCTTTCTCAAGAGGGATGAAGGGCCCACTGCCTACTGCACACTAGGTAAACCTCCTCTCTCAGGAGGGATGAGGGGCTCACTGCACACTGGGTAAACCTCCTCTCTCAGGCGGGGCTTGCTACACACTGTATATGTTTATTTCGAATTGAATATCAAATGCTCCCTACACTAAGATGTGGATCTGTGCATTGGCCCCTCGGGGCCGCATGACGAGTAACTGTGGATGATCTCATGATCGATGTACAAGCCTGTCGGCCTCGGAGTGCCAGATGGAACATACTCCACTAATCGATGTAGTTGCTTTTGAAAATTAGAAATGCGAACATATTTATTGTGCTAGTCGAATGGACCCAATGTAATGCTTCTTTTGACAACCAATAAGAAACCTCGTTACATCATTCACGGGGTGCCCAAGGACACTTTAATTATCTTGCATACACCGCAGCGGGTTGTATAACTCTAATTTTCCTTTATTTCGGCCGCCACGGTGTATCGAAGGCACAAAATCAGCGGTTCCACGCCCCGTCACGGGACATGGAAGAGGATTTAACTGTTATTTGCCCCGTCACGGGTAATCCAACACACTTTTCTTGCCTTGTGTGCCCCGTGACGGGGCAAATAGACCCGGCCATTTGAAATATGTCTTGTATTAACAGCATTAGGAGGATACTTGGTGTGTGCTTTGATAAATCTGCATAATTATAACTTGCTGTGAATCGCTTCAGCGAGACACGGCTTAAGACGAGAGATAATCTTACTAATAAACACTAACTGGTAGAATTGTGTAGTCATAAAGGGACAATGTGACCTGTGCAAAATTTACCATTAACACGTCGACAGCTAATCACGACAAAGAGTCGTTTTTAATCTGTTTCATTAGACAATGAAATCACTGTTATTGGGAATAAAATTACTGCTTAAACATCAAGATTTGTAAATGTTTGCTCCCAAATTAAACAAATATGACTAATTTTCTACCACTTGAGGTTGTGGATCGCGGTAGCGAGACACAGCCTCAAGTGTTTTTAACTTGATTTAATTGAATTAACTTAGCAGGATAAGGGTTAACCCTTTAACCGCCAAGTTATTCAATTGGAATTTTCTCCCACTTGAAGTTGCGTCTCGCTAACGCTAACCACAACTTCAAGTGAGTGAAAAGTATTCAGATACGACAAATGGAGTCTACTATTTGCAAATCTTGCTGATTGATGTCTCGTTTTATTTTCAACGTGTTTAAAAGATGATAGGCGATTGTGCTAATAAAAAATGATTAATATGGATATAATCGGTGCCGGCGGTTTAAGGATTAATGTTCGGTTGAGCTCTGCTTCATAAGTAGACATGACAGCCAGACGGACACGAGCGCTCTAAGGGTGGTGAAATTATTTATTTCGTGCATATTTTCACCGCGCGGTAAAAAAAACCTCCCACCAACACACCGGTTTTTTCTTGTAAGAAACGAATTTATTGTTATGTGGCCGCATTGGTTTTCTGGCAAACACCGAAAATCTCGGCATGAAAAGCAGCACATCGTCAGACCGACGACCCAGGCGATGGCCCAACATCGGCCCGACGTACGCAGGGTGTCGGGATCGGGACACGTTTTCGACGGGGTCCGACTGTAAAACTCTCCGGAAAATCCCTGCCGGTCAGCGGACCCTGCCGCGGAAAGCAGTTCGCCCCGCGCACACTCAATTAGATTTATCGGGCGTATACTACCCTAGGCTTGAAAGTACCCTTCGTCACCGGGCGTCGGCCGGACGACGGCCCGCCGTTACGGACGCCGGCCCGACCCCGGGACTTCGTCCGGGATCCGTTTGCGCGGGGAGGAATGTTCCGGCGCGGAGAAAAATGCGGAAGTGCCGATCGGAAGACTTGTGCGCGCAGGGGGATTGCGGCTCGGTGCGGGCCCGGCGGATCGCGCGGCGGCCCGCTACCGGACCCGTACCGGGCCGGTAGCGGATCGACGCGAGCTTCGCCGCTGTTTCCTAGCTGGCACTAAGTGTGGGCGGGTGAGTGACGACGGGCCCGGTCGCGGATCGCGGCCGCGCTGCTGTCAGATTTCAACGATATCGTGCCAGATTCCTGGAGCAATATTGTTGGAAGGCATCCCTGCCACAACATCTGCACCCCTGCATCCCTGGAGGGCAATCTTAACACTTTGAACGCCAATAAATATTATAATCGTTTTCAGTCCTGTTGAATAGCATTTTAATTTACATTCTTTTCAGTTGGAATGTGTTTTCAATTGGCAGCATTAGCAAATAACTGGCCAAGCATTTGATAAATGTTAAGAATGTTTACGCGCTTGAAGTTGTGAGTCGCGTCAGCGTCAGCGAGTTACAACTTCAAAATGGTTGAAAATTTCAAATAAATAGCCTAGGGACAACACCAAAACAAAAATTCCTCGCTAAAGAAAGTTTTCGGATTGTATGTAAATAGTGCGCATATCCTCCAAAATTGCGGGGTTACTGAACTACTAAGCTCTGATAAATATAGGTCAACTTCAATATATCCACGTATAATTATTTCGCTTAGTTATCTTACATGTAGAAAAATAATTATTTGAAGCCATGTTAATAATATTTTATCTGGAATAGTTATTTATAGTTATCTTACTACATTCATTAAGTTTTATGACTATCAAACAATATTCTGTTGTGTTCATTATATTATTCCCATAATAATTTGTGACACCACATATAAGATTTGGATTTTGATGTGGATTGGAATGATGCAATGAAAGGCACCATTTTTATAGTTGATCACCAAATTCAACACTACTGATTCGTATTAAAAATAAGACTGTGGGGGATATTTTATGAATAATATAACTGTAATTGCTGCTGTAATTGCTGACACTCCATGTCATTTCCCCCCTTTATTTGAAGTTTCACATGAATGGAAACTACCCTACATAACAAAACTGAATTTGCTATATGTCACAATAGGCGCGCTACTTGAACTCTGCAACAGCACACAATATCAAATTCAGTCGATATGTTTTGCTCTCACATAGAAATTTGAGCGCATGTAAAGACATCGTCCACACTGAAATAGACTTGGCTTAGAACTCACAACATTGTAACGTATTCAATATGACTGTGTGCAAACTCACAACGCCTTATTATTTTGCAACGATGGCCCAAAGTTGAAAGGGGAGGAAAATGTTTTTTCCTGGTGAATTATCTCCACCAAGCGGGGATCGAACCCCGTTTATATGCGTGACAGGCGGCAGCTCTGTCCTGAAGAGTCACAAGGCAACTACTGCCTTTTGACTCTGCAGGGCAGAGATGCATTAACCCTTATAAATCCTGCTGATGACGACTATTGTCGTTTTTAATCTGTTATATTAGTCGACCAGATCCCTGTTATTGGGGATGAAATGTGTGTCTAAACATCAAGAACTGCAAATTTTCGGGCTCATGTGAAACAGATATGAGTAATTTTCACTCACTTGAAGTTGTGGGTAGCGGTAGCGACACACAACTTCAAGTAGATGAAAATTTAAATAATTAACTTAAACCTCCACGCTCCAATTCACAGCGTCCCTCTTTTCCAGTTAAAATCTGGATAGCCGCCAGAAGCTGAAAAGCAGGGTGTACAGCCCGGCTTGTTTTAGAAAAGTACACAGCGTGGTCTCGAGCTGGCGTTGCATGGCTATGTGTATAATAGTAATCGACGACACCCCAGATCTATGTCAGGACTCGAACCTGACTCTCGCTCTGACATCGTGTAGCACCCACTAGCCGCCATGTTAATTCATTTAAATCGAAGGTAAATTATGATAAAATCCGGCTGGTCAAAGATTCGATCCATATGGCAAACGTGTTGTGTTAACCCCTAGGCGCCAATCAGGACAATAATATTTTTTAACCTTCAAAGCGCTGAATTTTTTTACAAAAACCTTGGAGGCCAAAGGGTTTTTTCATTTTGAAATCATCATAAATGTTTTAGTTAGCTCTTTCTGATTCATTTGAATACCTATGTTATGGATCTACGATCATTATAAATATGTTTACATACAGTGCGGGGATCGATTTTAGTCGTCAGAATCTGACGTCTACAGACGTCAGATTCTGACGACTAAAGTCGATCCCCGCACTGCAAGGGTTAAGTCCCCATGATGCATCAAAGCATAATTTTACATACCTGAAAATAGACTTCATTTTGCTAAAACTAAGGGTTTTAGAAGGAAAATATCCATGAAACTTTTACAAATACATGCCAATTTTCTTCATTTTTTCACCCACTTCAAGTCATCTTCATCCACTACAAGTCGAGAATTGCGACAGCAATTCACGGCTTGTAGTTGATTAAGATGACAATGGTAAATTCAGGCTTGAAAGGGTTAACCCTCACTGGCCAATCAGGACAACAAACATTTTTAATCCGTTTTTATTAGCCGATCAAATCACTGATATTGGGTACGAAGAGAGTGTTTCAACATCAGGATATGCAAATGCGTGGTCTCAAATTAAACACATGTGAGTAATTTCCACCGACTTGAAGTTGTGGGTCGCGGTAGCGACACGCAACTTCAAGTGGGTGAAAATTTAAAACAGATCAATTAGCGCTTTAGGGGTCAAATGCTTTTAGGAAAAGGGGAAACTTGTTGAGTTCCCGTGATTGGTTGTCTAACATATTTACATGATTTTTGTTTGCGTGTGTTTGTTGCACTTTGTTGTGCGAAAGAAAGACATTGTTATTACTATTTTTAAAATATTTAAATGGCAATGAGGTGATCTTGTCAGCGATGTGTATATTTATTGACATTTTGCAATAATATTAGTATTGCCCGCGTTCACGTGAGTGATTATGCGCGGGCTACAGTGTTTTTTCATCAGCCATGCATCTGAATCTTTGAAATGAAATGCAATGAATCGGGCTTTAGGCCACCTTTGTGCACATATAGGCTAATCTGGGCCAGGAGAACCTCCTGAGGATGGTGAGATGATTGAGATGACGCTGTCCTCCAGACACAGGATTCGAAACTCGAGCCCTGGCGGTCTGAGGCCGAGCACGCTACCTCTCGGTCACGTAGGCTCCCCACAATACTGAGTTTCACACGTGGATGGGGATGAAACATTTTTTGTTTCTCTCAAACCGCCGAGACCGGGAACCGAGCCCCGAACTCTGGCGTGAAAGGCAGCTGCGGTGCTAAACACTACCCTAAGGCCCCCGCACTCTGAATCTTTGAGCAGCAGCCCCCGTGGCCTGACTTAGCATCAAAGACGTTCAGTATCAGGGGCCAAGGGCCGGCTGATATACTCTCTGTGGAACATACAGGCGTTGGCTCAGTGTTGGGTCTGCGACCGGCGTTGAACAGGTCCTATCCCAGGAGATGTTGACCCAATATAGTTTCAACGTTGGACCACCGTCTGCGAGGCTGGTCCAACGTTAAACCAATATCGGGGTATAGTTCCCCGTGTCTTCTAAGATGCTTGCTGAGCAAGCCCCTTTTTATTCTGCGTGTTCATTTTTCAGATTTCGCATTCTAAACTTCAGTACATAACATTGGAGTGACCTATATCTGCAGTGCAAAGACAAAAGTCAGATATATACTTCCTTTTGACTGTGCAGAGCAGTATTATTGTTTGATACAAAGACAAACAACAGTAACTGCTTACTTTTGAGGCTAACACTGACTGCTGTTTGCCTTTGCAGGAGTACGTTATCCCAGATATCCATTTACCGAGATTTTAGAAAACCAAACACACACATTTGGAATGCTGCCTGGAGTCCAGCGCTCACTCTCTTCACAAACCATTTCACGTAATTCATCACAGAAATTGATGCTTCTCAAAGGTTCTTTATAGAGATCTCTCAGTATTTTACCATTCAAAACGTTCTCTTAATTGTTTTACATGGTAAAGTACAGGGCATGTATTCTTGTACAAGTTACCATATATCGAAGACTACGATATATCGTGACTTGTATGAAAATACGGGCCCAGGGTCTGCGGGGTTCTTTCTAAATAAACTATATATTGTTTATTGCAGAGTGCAGTAATTTCTGTGAAAAAAGGTGTCGATAGCAAGGACTTGTTCATTAGGATTTAAAAAGAATACATGTAATACATGTAAAAAATGTAATTGGAGAAAAAAATGCACGTGTATTTTAGAATATGCATATTTAGTTACATACATAATCAGAAAAAAACACTCTGGAATTGTTTACACGAAGGTATTGCTATTAATAGAAATGAGATTATTTTTATTCCGTGCAGATGGCGTGCCAATATGGTATGCCATGCACTTTCATTATCACGGTGCAGCCTTTTGACCCACCTTGATCAGCTGGGCGTGTCTGCTTTCAGAGTGGTATTATATGTCTTTGTTGGACAGAACGACAGCAGCCAAGAGGTTGTTTAATATCAAATTTTAAAATTATGATAATTGTAGAAAAAGAGGTAATGTGTTGTATAGTAGTATAGAGAAATGTAACATGTGTGTACACATCGAGTCTTAACCTTTAAGCCTTAACGATGCATTAAAGCATCATCTTACATCCCTGAAAACAGACTTAATTTTTCTACAACCAAGGGTTTTGGAAAGAAAATTTCCATGAAACTGGTTTACCAATACGTGGTCAATTTTTTTATTTTTAAATCACATCAAATGATCTTCATTCACTACAAGTCGAGAATTGCGACAGCAACTCGCGGCTTTTAGTGGATGAAGATGACTATGGTAAATTCAGGCCTAAAAAGGGTTAAATGAGCCTTCAATAATATATTTTCTTCTATTTTGGATTATACGCGCAAAATAATATATTCTGAGAAAAATAATTTACTGCATATCATAGCAGGAAAACGTTCCACACGAATGTGGAACCTTCCCCTGTTATGACATAACATATGGATGTATGCCATGACAGGGAAAGGTTCATCATGAATGTGGAACCTTCCCCTGTTATGACATAACATATGGATGTATGCCATGACAGGGAAAGGTTCAACATGAATGTGGAACCTTTCCCTGTTATGACATAACATATGGATGTATGCCATGACAGGGAAAGGTTCAACATGAATGTGGAACCTTTCCCTGTTATGACATAACATATGGATGTATGCCATGACAGGGAAAGGTTCAGCATGAATGTGGAACCTTCTCCTGTTATGACATAACATATGGATGTATGCCATGACAGGGAAAGGTTCCACATTCGTGTGGAAACTTTCTCTGTCATGACATAACATATGGATGTATGCCATGACAGGGAAAAGTCCACATTCGTGTGAAACCTTTCCCTGTCATGACATAACATATGACGGGAGAATGTCATGACAGGGAAAGGTTCCACATGAATGTTGAGCCTTTCCCTGTCATGACATACATCACAGAATCTTGAGGGCCACGGCTCTATATGGATTTGATTTTCTTCATTTTTTTCACACGGGGAAGGTAACAATCAATAACATCTTCATATTTAGGTTGACCACGACTCTATTTTGATACACATCAAACAATCTCTAAGAACACCCATATAATTATGTAATGTGAAATATGTTTTATCACATTGCACAGAACCAGCAAGAACACCCCAATAATTATGTGAAACAATTTTCTTCTTTTGCGATGTGGAACAATTATCTTTCTTTTGCCACGCAATGTAGAAACTTCAGAGCAAATTTTAGATGTGAAACGGTTCTCCTTTCTCATACAACAATCTATTCTAACAAAAAATCGCGTTGCTCGCTAATGGTATTCACTAACAGCGTCTGTCTGATCACGAGCAATAGCTGTAGCGATTGTCTATCCCTTTATGGTTAGAAGGACCACTACGGAAATAATAAGATAACTGAATTCATTTCGACAAGTACAAACGTGCGGGGACTGTGGCGATAATGATATTAATATTCTCAGTGACAAGAGTCCATTTAAGTGATATGAACAGCTCCCATCTCAAAGATGTGTAATGGTGAAAATCCGTCTGAAAATAGCTTAAAGTCGGTAATCAACTATTCTGTAGGCGGACAACATAACGATGGCTGATACGGATGATCCTGGCAGACATGTACAGGCCTCGTATCGTACACATCCACGCACGCTGATGCAGGCGTCTTTTTTCATGCTCCTGTTCCGCCTAGCAACGTAAACATGGGCCTCCTAAATTATCAGTCTGATTACAAGCAATAGCGGTATTTATGTATGACAATGCACAATATAGTCTCAGTCAATTTTCAACCTATCTATTGACTATACTGAAAATTTTATTCAAGAATATTATATAGTTCGAAAGGTATTTAACATGTAATAAATAAATAAAAATATCTCCCTCTATAAACCCATTGGCTTCGTCTCAGAATTGCGATACATGTTAAATGGTCTAACTTCTGAAATACTTATCAACACTTTCAGGGTAGTCACGACATAAATGGAAAATAGTGTGTGTAAAATTCCATGAAAATTGGTTGCGAAATTGACTGAGGAATCCGCGAAATTTATTCACCTTGGTTGATGAATTTGTGAATCCGACTATAGTTCTTCTATTATCAGCTCATATCAGCTCTGGCTACATCGTAGCCAGACAGAGCTGCTATGAGCTGATGTCAAAACTGTTGATATCAAACTATTGATGGTCTAGTGTATGGATAGTGCCCTCCTTACTACCGATAGTTATTTTGACATCAGATCAGTTCAGCTCTGGCTGCGTCGTAGCCAGAGCTGAACGGATCAGATGTCAAAAAGGACTATTGATGGCACATACGTCGTTTTGTGTTTCTTGGATTCAGAATAATCAAGACAAATAAGAGAGCTATTGTAGGATTAGAGCTACCTGATAATGTGGAAAATTTCTGAGACCTAATAATGTGTCGCCAGCGTGTCAAGGGTTAAAAGAACACACACCAGTGCAATCCTCTTTAAATAATACTATTTCCCAATGTACAACTGCTCAAATGTTTAGTGGGATCCTGGCAATTCTAGAAATCGGGTTTTACGACTTGATGCCCGGACGAAAGTTTCACATAATTTACAATAAACGATTTGAATAAAAAACAATGCAGACAATAGAATAAGTAGAAAGATCTGTTGTACCAAAGATACCTTGACCGAATAAATAATAATTATGAAACATACCGGAGGTGATTTGGATGTAAAATCAACAGAAAATCATGAATCCGTATAGTAACAGCGATAGTTTGGAGAAAGTGGAATAAGTGGGAAGATCCGTAGTAACAGCGATAGTTTGGCGGAATATATTATACAACCCTTACAACGCTGAAATATGTTTGTAAAAACCATGGAGACCAAAGGGTTTTTCAATTTGAAATCATCATAAATGTTTCATTTGAAAGCCTATGTTATTGGTCCACAGCCATTATAATTTTTTATTTCTTTCAGTGCGGATTTATACTATCTACTTTCATTGAGAAATGTCTGATCCCAGGGCGAAAACATGAAGCTCTCTTCACTCGGGGACAGACCTCAGACGTCAGATTTTGACGTCTAAAGTCGGTCCCCGCACTGAAATGGCCAAATTTGCAGAACATCGATGGTTTGTGAACTGGATACGGCTGCACACGCAGGATTGCATTTGCAGTGGTCATCCCGGGAACGCTCCTGGCGCAACCTGTTGAAAGATCGAAGCCTGGGGCATCCCCAGTGACCTGAGCATTGACCACTCGGCACTGACCTCTTGTCAGGCCGGGGAGCCCCGGAGCCGCCCCGGCGTTCCCCTCTCGGGATCTGGAAAGCTGGAATCTTGTTCCGCGCTGACGGACAGGTCGGGATCGTTATCTGCTGGAGGGATCCCTGCCTGCTTGTACGTGGATTGTCTGGATTGTCTGACACGGACGAGGGGCTTCTCCCCAATCTTGAAATCTGGCATCTACTAGTCTGCCGTGCAGGGCCAGAAGGTGATATTTGTTTACTTTACAGGTGGGAAAATGTTGTATTTTGCTTGACTGCTACATGCTTCCTGCATGGGGTGTGATAGGGGGGAGTTCCAAGGCGGCAATATCCAGAAGAGATCTGCACACTTCTATTCTGTCACACTGGTACTATACTAACCATTGAAGCCCTAAATTAAATAATTTAAATTTTTACCTACTTGAAGTTGTGTCTCACCATCGCGACCCACAACTTCAGGTGGGTGTAAATTACCCATATTTGTTTAATTTGAGACCAAACATTTACAAAATGTTGATGTTTAATCACCGATTTCGTTCCCAATAACTGAGATTTGAACGGCTAGTTGAACAAATTAAAAACGATTATAGTCGCGCTTGGCGGTTAAAGGGTCATACCCAGCTGACACAAGAAGTTGGTTTAATGTTGGCTCATCGTCTACGACGTTGGTCCAACATTAAACCACCATGGTTCACGTCTTTTGTCAGCCGGGTTATCTGCCACTTCGTTAGGAGGAAGTTGTTCCTGTTGGGCATGCCCAGAATCTCTTATCGGGTACGGAGCAAACCCATCACGTACCGCCCGTCTGTGATCACTTTGATCAAGGAAAATAGACCAACATCTTTCTATTATCCTTGTTTGATGAATTTTCGTTGAGTTTGAGTTGCTCTTAGTCTGTATAAAATACTTAGTTACGTAAAGTGGCTTATTTTACCGGAGTTTTTATAATAACTAGTAGCTTTGAAAACGTGAATTGTTATGTGGCGCCATGTGCACCCGTAGGAGGCCTCGACTGAGCACAGGATGAAATGGCTAGGATCATAGTGTTGTGGTCAAACGAATTTTGGAGTTGTTGTTATTTCCGTGACATTTGGGGGGAGGTGGTGGGGGGAATTGTGAAACACTTATCTGTACAAAGCCAAATGTAAGTAATTACCACCTCTTGTCAGTGCACGACAGAGAAAAGGACTGCACGCCTCTCAGAGAATGAATGAATGAATGAATAAATGAATGAATGAATGAATGAATGAATGAATGAATGAATGAATGAATGAATGAATGAATGAATGAATGAATGAATGAAAGGATGGTGCGATAGATCGGATGACTCCGTCTTCCAGAAAAATGATTCGAAATTCGAACCATGACAGTCTGACGCCAAGCTTCCCCAAGATCTTAATTCGTGACAAATGAGGGGAAGAAACACTTCTTTTCGCTTCTTTGAAATCTGAATATCAGAGTGTGGGGGACGACACCGCGAGCTCCGGCGTGACAGACAGACAGCGCTAACCACTACACAGGGCCCTCGAATGTCATCTCTCAGAGAATGAGGTGACGTCCCCAGCAGACACAAGAGCTTGAATCGCTGTTGGTTTAACGTTGATCCAACGTCGTAGACGATGGATCAACGTTAAACCAGCATTGATTAAACGTCTTGTGTTTGCTGGGAGCTGTGATGGTGTATGTGATTTCTGATCTGTAATCTGACAACGCCCAGATGAGCTTTAAGCGGGCCCACTTAGTTCACTCGTAACCATGGGAGCGGTACGTTGCCACGACAACGGCTTGTCACGTCTGTTCTAAGGTGCATCGTCAACACGCGATGGTTACTGAGGGAAAGGCGCGCTGACAAAAAGGCGCCGACATTGTTACGTGGGTGGAAGGGAGAAGTAGGCCTACCCAGCAAACACAAAACATTTGTATGACATTTATTCGCTAAGCTTTCTAAGAATGGGATAATGCCCGGTGTTTTTTTCGGTGCCGGACTTGGCCAGCATTTGACCGGTACCGGGTTGATTTCTCGTTTCAGCTGGGGACAGTGTAAACATGGTAAAGCGTGAAGCACACCAACGCGATTGCCCGTGGGACGTCGCGCGGGACGTCGGGCGGGCAATCGCGTTGGTGTGTTTCACGCTTTATTATAATGTTTTAATACAAACTTCAATAACTTTGCATGTTTTATAAGTGTTCTACTTGTATTTATTTTAAAGGTTTCTACTCTTTCCAGAGTTTCTTTTTGTTACTTTTTATAATAATATGTAGCTATTTTATCTGACGCGGGAAAAATATATTTTATATAATAATATGTATATAAAAATTATCTTTTACACTTCAACTTGAATTCGAGTGTATATAAAATTGTATCCTGGATGTCCATAGTAAGGGTGCTGGTTACCTGTATTTGACATCCTAATGTACACAATTTTACTTACAATTGCATATTTGTACAATATTACTGTATATATTTGTGTATATGAAGCCTAGTAATCGAAGACGTTGGCCCGGCGTTGTATAAATGTTATTTACACTATTATACATGGTATTCACTGATATTACATAGAATATAATTACTACTTAACCCTGTAACCGCCAAATTATTTAATTTGATTTTTTACCCACTTGAATTTGTGTCTCGCTGACGCGATCCACAACTTCAAGTGAGTGAAAATTATTCAGATTTGACAAAATGGAGGTCAACTCTTTTCAACTCTTGCTGGTTGATGTCACTTTTTATCTTTAGCATATTTAAAATGTGGTACTTAATGTGCTAATAAAAAAAGCAAACCCGAATATATGCGGCACAGGCGGTTAAAGGGTTAATATTTGCATGAATTTTTTATCAGAGGTGTGTCTCAGCCAAGGAACAATTCATTAAATTTTAGGAATGATCCGGATTATGATGCGGATTCGGATTACGATCCGGATTGCGCGGCGAAGATTTGCAGTCTCTGAATGACTGCCTTGTTTAGTATAGAGATACAATAGGCAAACTTCTAAACCATCTTAGCTCCCTCTTTATGGAACCCAAAGCAGCCTAAAAGTAGATACAAATGGCAAAATACAACGAATCTGTTCATTTAGCTGGCACATTTTTGGTATTTCTGCGCAAACATGTATAAATCGTCCCCTAGGAGCGCTTGTCCTTTCTGTTGTGTCTCGCTACGGCGACTCACAACATCAAGTGAGGGAACTTTTCATGCCGGGGGGGGGGTATTTATAAAACAGCTATGAAATAATAGTTTCGGTTGGCTGAACTCGTTGGAGCGTTCATTCCATTGATGTTTCTATCTGGATTATTCATCAAAGCTATCTGCGTCGCCGGCCCAACATTGACGCAACATTGGATCGCTGTCTGCGTTTTGAATTTGCGCCCGTGCGGCTCTTCAAAGCCAAAGTGCAGTAGCTTCTTACTTGAAAAGTATGTAGTTGCTGCTTTCTGGCTTTGCGCTGCGGGGCAGCTCGTCTTGTAAAACCTTCGCTTATCTCTGTGTTTCCCATCCTCTCAGTGACAGTGTGGTCGCAGTCGTACACCGTTGCATACCTCCTGCCTCAGACCACCTGGAAACGGGATGCTGCTTTGGTGATGGAATCATTTTAAAATCATAACCGATGGCCACCGTGGGACGCCCCCCACCCACGGCGGCAGTGGAATTATTAACCCTTTAACCGCCGGTGGCCGCAATTATTCGAGTTCTCATTTTTTATTAGCAACAATAAATACCACATTTTAAATATATTAAAGATAAAATGTGACATCAACCAGCAAGATTTGAAACGAGTTGACCTCCGTTTTGTCAAATCTGAATAATTTTCACTCACTTGAAGTTGTGGATCGCGTCAGCGAGACACAACTTTAAGTGGGTGAAAATTCAGATTGAATAATTTGGCGGTTAAAGGGTTGAAGAAGGCAATAAAGACGCGGAGACACGCTCTATTATTTTGCGCTGTGAAAACCATGCTCCGTCGGTGGTTTTTACCCACGCAATGAGATAAGGTTCCATGTCAAAGCGAAGGGGGAAAACGGGCCGCTTTGATGGAGCCGGCCCACGGGGAATCACGAAGGGAATGGAAAGAAACGCACGGATCCCTGTAAAAATTGATCCGATGTTGGTTTGATGTTGACCACGCTGGCGCAACATCAAACCAACATGGGAGCAACGTCTTGTGCTCGCACGAGAAGTCACGCAATATTGGCTGTAATTTACTTATTTTTGCATTGTTTATCATTTTATTCCGTATTTTTATTTCATGGGGTATAAGCTTATCTTATGGTGCGCGTGTGTTTGCTCTACTTATAGTCCAGAGGGTGGATCTGCCACTTACCAGATACACCTTTTGAGGTCCGAGGTGATGTGATGTTTCGCCCCGGATTAACCTTTTCAGCGCAGGGACCGTCTTTAGACGTCAGATTCTGATTCTCTGTAGCTCTGGGTGTTACTCTCTGGTGAGTGCATGGCACATGCTGCATAAAATGACATTCATTTATTCATTTACTCGGAACTAAAGTGTTATTCATGCCACTCTAATTGTGGCAGAGATGACGCTTCAGCTCCGAGGTGACGATCATTTATTCTGACCACACACCGAATAAATAAATGGCATCTAACAACATTTATTTATTTATTTTGAAATCATGTGAGGTGTGATATCATTTGAGCCACAGCCAGCCAGAGTTTTTCTATACGAAAGTCGTAATCAAAGTTTTCTGTGGCGAAGATATATTCAGGCACAGACGAGGATCCAGAGGGAGGGGGTATCAACTTCCTCTTACCGATACTAACCCTTTAACCCCCAGTCCCGATTATATTACGGTTTTCTATTTTTTAATTAGCACATCAAGTACCACCTTTCAAACAAGTTGGATAAAATTTGACATCAATCAGCAAGATAAGAAAACATCTAACCTCCGTTTTGTCAAATCTGAATAATTTTCACCCACCTGAAGTGACGCGATCCACAACTTCAGGTGGGTGAAAACTCCTATTAAATAATAAATTGGCGGTTAAAGGGATAAAGCCGATCAGACCAAATGAATCGGGCTTTAGGCCACCTTTGTGCACATACAGACTAAACTGGGCCAGGAGAACCTCCTGAGGATGGTGAGATGAGTACCGATCAGACAACACAACACGTAGATCGATCCGTGAGTCGAACTCTGGACACATTGTCCCGCGGTGCTGCAGCATGTTACCTACGAACCAAGCATGTACGAGAGTTTGAGAACTTTACTGTAAACAGGTGAAAGAGGTGCTCCGTCCGCAGCTCGCAAACAAAACAATAAAAAAATGTCGCGATTCTACTTATGACATTGCTGTCGGACCGATGGGTTCTGTGAGCAGTGAGTCCCTTTAGTGTCATGCCAAGGCAAACAGTCGCAACAGCCTACTTTTCAAAAAAGCAGTTACATCTATTGTATCGTTCTTAATTCCTCATTTTCACAATTTTATGTCAAATTACAAAGCTTTTCAAGCAAGCAGTTTTTGCCGTTTGCCTTGACGCGGCGCGGAATGGTCAAAGCTATGCAGATACGTCGTCCCCTCGGAGCTAAAATAAGCATAAATGTCTCAAACAAGTCATAATAGCTGTCTACATTTTGGGTGAATTGGACACAGTAAATATGATAAATTTGACATAGAGAAGGGTGCTATCTGCCACTCTTTTCGGTAGCAGATAGCACCCTTTACCCCCGAGATTCGTAGCTGGTTCACATAATATTGTAAAAAAAAAGTTGAAAACGAGTGACATCCCCAATCAATTATTGTATTTATTTTAATTTTCAAGCCATGGCTGTGACATTGGGCTATTAGCAAGGCGTGCTACATTTGTGCAGCAATTGCCCACGTACAGTACTGTGGCTATTGACAGGGACACCCCTGGCAATAGTGCATTTATACGCTTTATTGACAGGGAGATGATTAGCCAATCTGTGCTTCCCACATATCACGCCTCCATCTTCCCAGCAAAAGGCACACGTGTTGTTAAAATGTCAATTATGCATAAATTATCACTATTGACAGGTCGACCCTGTCAGCAGTATTTGTTAATGTAGTATTGACAGGGTGACCCTGTCAATACTGCAGTTTCAACTGTTATTGACAGGATGACCCTGTCAGCAGTAGTTCTAAATGCAGTATTGACAGGGTGACCCTGTCAATAACAGTTGAAACTGCAGTATTGACAGAGTCACCCTGTCAATAGCCTCCGCCATATAATATACATGTACATAGGTTTCTAGGACATTTTTAGCTATATCAAGGAGAGATAGTTTTATGGATTTGTTAATTATAGAGAAAAGCCAGAAGTGTCCATAAATAAGCAAAAAATTATTTTCGTGAAAGTAAGTCGTGTGTAGTAAATCTGGCCTACAAGTAGAAAGCATTTATCAGCATGATTGTTTTGCAATCTGGAGATATAAATTCAGCCGTCGAAATAAAAAGATATGTAAAACAGTGATATGTAAAACAGTCTGACATTAATTTTTTTTTAAAACACACCACTACATTATTTTCTGTAAAAGTCAGTTAAAACCCTCGGAGCTCTACATTCTGAGCTGTGGAAAAAGCCGCGGCCTTCGGCCTCGGCCTTTTCATAGCTAAGAATGTAAAGCTCCTCGGGCTTTATCATATACTTTGTCCACATAGGACATTTTTATTATCATGATAGTGTCAATTTGCTATTGGGCGGACGTGAAAGTCATCGAATACTGACAAATTTTGGGCGAAATATCATGTTAGCTTCACATCTTATCAACATTGATGTACTGTTCATATAAATTACAAAAGTGCACAGATGATCTGTCTATAGCAGTCATCAGTCATAAATTGTAAAACGAGTGGGTGAGTGATCATCTTAAAGCGAATATTATGTAGTGTTTATGCTTAAGCCTTAACCCTTTAACCACCGGTGCCGCATATATTCGGGTTTTCATTTTTTATTATCACATTAGGTACCACCTTTTAAATATGTTAAAGATAAAATGTGACATAAATCTGCAATATTTGAAAACAGTTGTCCTCCATTTTGTCAAATCTGAATAATTTTCACTCACTTGAAGTTGTGGATCGCGTCAGCGAGACACAACTTCAAGTGGGTGAAAATTCAGATTGAATAATTTGGCGGTTAAAGGGTAAAGCGCTTAAATATTTTTGTATAAACCGTGATGCACATTATCACATTTGAACGAGCTGTGTTTGGAAAACTGTTTCTATCAGCAAAAGCAAAATGGAGGAAATGTCATCTGTGTAGAAGTTGGCCCAAGTTAATGAATGGTGTACCTTCATAATTATGAAGCTATGCATTTGAAACAGAATAATACAATATTTATTGTTGAAACCCCATCAGATGTTGGTTGAAAATTGTGTCAGCGTCGCAGACGGTCTCCCATTTGTAAACCAACATTGGGTTACCGGTCCTGGGTTTCGATTAATCAAGACTGGTCGACGCCGCTCTGGTAATACTTTTATCAGCGGTTTGGAACGATTCACCCCCTTTTTATTTGAGCGGCAGACAGACTGCATTGCTGTGTAACTTATAGTAAGTACAACGACCAGATGCCGATATTTCTTCGGTAAACAACGGTAAATTGTCTTAGATAAAACGCCTGCCCGTGAGAGCATCTTAGAAGGTTGGAAGTGTTCCAATAGATGCAGTTTTTTGAACTGTTGCTTTTTGCCTCTAGCTCTCTCACACAGTGCGAGGTGTAGTTATGTACATGCCGTAGGCACTATGGCCTAGTTTTACTGTTATTTGTCTCAGATTATGCATAATTACATGATTACAGCAGTTTATTTTGCGGTAATGATAATCTTTATTACAACTTTATTGTAAATCACACATACTACCCTACCCCACCCCTAAAAATGTCTCGGTTTGGTGGCGCAGTCAAACGATTTCATTCTTATCTGCCACTTTACAACGTCTTAGATACGAGTTTTTAATACCTCGGGACGAAGATGAAAAAACAGTGTTGGGCCAGCGTCGTATTTGCTGGGCATTGGTGTCGTGGCTGACCAGATTACAATATGGTAACTTAATGTTGAGCAGCCATCTATTTAACACTTTTAGGCTGCCGAAGTGTGGACCCATGGTACGCCTACCCACAGCCTACCGTGTGTACTGGAGTGCACACAATTACGTTTTAACATTTTTTACTTGTCTTTCAAGGAACACAACTTGAAGGAGAAATGACCCTAACCATTAACCCTTACAACGCTGAATTATTTTCTACAAACCATGGAGATCAAAGGGTTGTTTCAATTTGAAATCATCATAAATGTCTTAGTTGACTTTTCCTGATTCATTTTGAATACCTGTGTTATGGGTGTACGACCATTAGAAATATTTTAATTCTTACAGTGCCGGGATAGACTTTAGTCGTCATAATCTGACGTCTGTAGACGTCAGACTCTGACGACTAAAGTCTATCCCCGCGCTGCAAGAGTTAAATTGACTGGACAGGCACATGGTTTTTTTTCAAATTTTACGTCATGTAAGTATTTTTGACTTGAAGTTGTGGGTCCCGGCAGCGATACAAAACTTCCAGTTAGTAAAAAAACATCTATGACTTAGCACTTTGAGAGTAATTATTATCACTTTAGAAATAAAACACAATGGTCTATTTCTATAGAGTTTGGTATTCGTAAGTCGTCCCTATATTTCGCGTTCGCTGCGACTGCAAGCGTGAAATATACGGACGGTTTAAGGGCATGGATCACATAAGGATCCCATACGGACACATGGAAACGTAGCCTCGACTGTCAAGCTAAGGGTGCACATCTACGGTTAAAAAAGAAATCGAACGAACGGCAAATCGCCTGTTCTTGGGGGCCGAACATCGGGGTTGCAGTTCATAAATAGTGTAACAAACAAACCGAAAAAATTGTATATATTTTCATCTATATTTATATCATGTTCCCCTCAAAAAAAAGCAAATAGCGAGGCCAAAACAGGGGTAAAAAGTGAAATGGTAAGAATCCATAATTTCCAGGACCCATGTGCACCCTCAAGTTCAATTGACGCACGTTCATTTTTTTATATATTACTATGCGAACAAAAAAAACCCTAACGTATGTTCTATCATTGCGTGAAGTGACAGGATCAGGCTTTTTCAAAATCTTGGAAAGAACAGTTTCAAAAATTAAGATCGGTTTCATTTCTATTGAAACTGATACCATACAATCTCAAATAGAACAGTTTCGCTCACTTGTAGGGATGAGACATTTACTATCATGAGAAAGTTTTCTATGATCTGAAAGAAACATTTATTAGAATCTGAGAAAACCCCACCCTTAAAGCGCTAAGCGGAACTACGGTCGTTTTTAAATTGTTTTTTCCGCATGTTAAATCACTGTTGTATGGAACGAAATATGTGTTTAAACATCATGATTTGCACATCTTTGGTAACAAATTAATTAAATATGAGTAAATTTTACCCATTTGAAGTTTTTGCTCGCGGCAGCGAGACACAACTTCAAATGGGTAAAATTTAAATTCTATAATTTTAAGGGTTTACCGCTTTAAGGGTTTTTATAAATTCCAACATTTTTTTCGATTCAGAATCATTGCTTAAATTCCAATTCAGGTATTCCCTCCAGATCCGTTCAATATAGCACGACGGAGCTATATTGCAACACATGCCAGCCGCACACATCGAGTGATGTTTGAGAAATGCTGGTCCAACGCTAGCCGCGTTGCGCCGACATTTTGCCAACGTTGGCTCTGCGGCCAATCTACGTGTCGCTGTTCGGGTTGCCAGCTTCCCGTAAACAGGGGTAAAACGGCCACACGGGGGGAACGCGCTGGCAAAAACAAGTGATACTGAACACCGCATTTTTGCGTTGCATTTTTGCTGTTTCCTCTCGTGAGATAAATCTCGCGGGCCGACGCGCTTCTCGTCACGTGCCACGAGATTTATATCAAGCACGCGGCATGACTAAGAATCCATGTCACGTGATACGGCAAACTCATCTATCTTTAGCGAATGACAATACACTGTTACCTTCGCTTGTCATTCAGCCAGCTGTAGTGGGAATGAAATAAATGTGGTTCTAGGCTACCTTTGTGCACATGTAAGCTAAACTAGGCCAGGAAGGCCTTCTGAGGATGGTGAGATGAATGAGATGACACTACCCTCAAGATATAGAATTCGAAATTCGAGCCTTGGCGATCTGAGGCCGAGCACGCTACCTCTCGATCACGGAGGCTCCCCTCAATATTCAATCTCTACAAGTGAGCGGGGAAAAACATTTTGTTCATTTTAAACTTGAATGCCAGAGCGGTGTTCGAACCAGACAGCTTTAAGCACCGCACCAGGGCCCCCGCCATGCTGCTGTGGAATATATTTCATATTGAAGTATTGAAATCACCCAGCACAAATACGATTATACATATCGATCCCTCGGAGTTAAAGTGTCTAATCTGCCACTCAAATGAGTGGCAGATTGGACACTTTAACTCTTTCAGATCGGATATCGATTTTAGACGTCTGAATCTGACGTCTATAGACGTTAGATTCTGTTAAGTCGATCCCCGCACTGAAAGAGCAAAATATTTATAATGTCCGTAGATCCACAACATGGGTATTCAAATGAAGCAGAAAAAGCTAACTAAGCCATTCATGGTGACTTCAAATTGAAAAAAAAAATTTAGTTTAAACAAAATATTTCAACGTCGTGAGGGTTAAGTAGACCTATTTAAAGATATATATTATACACGCCCTCAGATTCCCCAGATTCCTTCCATAGTCATGACTGGAATGCATTTATTTTGTTCAGGGAATTCGAAAAGATATGATAAGAATAGAAACAATGCGCTCATATATACTTAGCGTTGGCATAGGTCACTACACATGCACACGCACAGATATTCGACAAAATAAACAAGTCGAACAAAATGGTTCACGGTGCTTGGTATAAATTATCCGACGGTATAGACAGTGTACAAAACGCCACTTTACATCATGTTTAGAAACACTGTATGGAAATAAATACTGAGATTATTATAAAAGCTTTATCGTGTTTATAACACCTGTGTATTTTGTATCTTGTTATTTTGAAGGCATCCACATGGAAAAATTAACGAAACAGGCGAGGCGACAAGGTTAGCATTTTA
>OZ024904.1:90205585-90255585 GCA_964017125.1 Flabesymbios commensalis | reverse complement strand
CTTAACGTTAAAGTAAGCAGTTACTGCTGTTGCCGGCAGTATCAATTTTGTTATATTTTATTTCTTCTCTCTGCTAACAAAATGTTTATTGTGGAGCAAATACACTGATGAATGACGCGGACATAGTCAACTAAAGTAGACCGCATTTCTGCCTTCGTTCGTTCCTTCCAACGACAGAAGGTCGGCCTACGGATCAACATGATCAGTTCATCAAATTGTGTCACTCAATAGTCACCACCTGAAAAATTTAAGCTGGCAATGCTAACGCAAAACGCAATAACGAGCTTCAAATGACGAAAAATAATACTATTTGTTGAAAATAAACAACTGAAAAAAAAAGAAGAATTATTTGACTAACTGAGCATCTACCACAAACACATCTATGGATTTCAGTGGCATTATGTTTGGTCCATAACGTGCTTGAAACCTTATATATACGGACCTGGTAGGAAGAGGGTTAAGTAAGAGAAGGGGACGTGGCGCAATGGCTAGAGCGCCTGAATGCCTCGCCGGGCATGCATGCGTCCCGGATTCTAACCCCGCTGTTCCCGTGTGGGGTTTTCAGAGAAACAGCATTGTTTCTCCATTCTTAATGTGACTAGGCGATCACGTTAATGGCGGGCTCGTCGAGTTAAGGTTGAGACCAGTGTATCGGCGTTAATTTCGCGCAGGGTCCCGCGCTGCGCGCTCCTCACACAGAGGGTTAGGCATAGTAGAAATAAATCAAAGATGTTTTAATACGAATCGTTGACACGTAAGAACAGCAGGTAATTTCACTATTTCATCGATATTAAAATAGTAATGTCAATTCCACAATCTGGCAACCACCGTCAATTCCCAGTAAACAAGATACATTGAACCCATACTGGCTTGATGTTGGCCCATTGTCTACGACGCTGGGCCAACATCTAGTCAGCATTGGTTGAGTGTCTCGTGTTTGCTGGGAAACCGCTGAGTAAATGTTGGACCAACGTCGACAACATTGGTCCAATTTTAAGCCGCTTGCATTTTCGCGATATTTAAACCCGCAGTGTACCCTGGCTAATTCATATTTAATTCTTCGCAGTGATGTGGGCTTTGCTTTTTAATTTGCCGCCTTGGAGCTTAGAGTGCTGAAGTATGCGGAAGTCACGATGATATCTGACCTTCAACTGACGCTTTCAGTCTCATGGCTTGCTGTGTGAAATGCCAACACCTGTTACATACGACGTGGGAGATAAAATCAGATATAAACCTCATCCAATCAACTGATTGCTATCGTCACTGTGTTAATTGGACCCTGCGCGGGGGTCGACCTTAGACGTCAGAATCTGACGGTAGATTATGACGTCTAAAGTCGATCCCCGCACTGTAAGAGAAGCAATATTTATGATTGCCGTAGACTCATAACATGGGTATTCAAATGAATTAGAAAGAGCAAACTTAGACATTTTTTATGATTTCAAATTGAATTTTTTTTTTTAGAGTTTATCTCTTCATGGTTTACTCATCCTGGCATTATAGCAGGTTGTGCGCACACAGGCTACGGCATCCCCTGCTATATGACAGGATGGGTTTTTTACAACATGTCAGATAACTTAGTGGAAGAAGGGTCGATAGAGCACGTTGAAATCTAGAACACATCTCCAGGCTTTTTATCTCAGGTCCACTAACTTGATCGATTTGCTCTTTCCGAATATTACGCAATAATTATAAAAAAAACGACAATGGACTAATGTGGCCAACCCGGCTACACATTATGTTGCTGAACATATCGAATGGCCCCGTGATTGCCAAGAAAAACAGCACGAGAATCAATCAGTGCCGTAACTGATGCATAAACGTATGTCCCCAGTGCTATTTTGTAAGAGGACATACACAATAGACGTGCACTTCATTTGAAAAACACAATCTCCCAAGTATAGCAGCACATACGCAATTACGTCACATTCATTGCAGAGAGGAGATGCGATGTATTATGCACTGTATTTTCGATGTTTATCATACTGCAATGCAAATGCAAACAGCCGTAACTACTTAGGCCTACTTGAAAAAGTCTTTTTCGTGACAGTATACCATGTATACAGTACATAGATATGTCATCTTCCCGACAGCAAGGCTTGACACCGGGAGCAGCGAGCCTTGCGTGGGAAGATGTGATACGTTATGTGAGTATATATATATCTGCAAATTCTATCACATCATAAACTGAAACAGATGAAGTAGGTGTGTTAAATTATTCACATTATCGACATGGGGGTCATTTTAAAATAGCTGACGCAAGCATGAAACATGTACACTTACCATCCTGTGTATAGGCCTGGTTTTGAAGTGCTTAAAGCTATATATCCTCTGTCGGTATGTTTTCTTTCCCAGGGGTTCTAACTGATATCCTGAGCGCTATTTATAGGGTGACCCTGCTAATTCCAAGTTTGCATGGTCGATGAGAATTCCAAGATGCTAGTATAGTCAACTATGCCTTGGCGAGGTTACGCGTGTCCAGACGGTGGGAGAAAGCAGCTTTTACAAGATCAAACTGTCGGCATTCCTTCACTGATCCATGACTGGGAGAGGGCGAGAGCGAGTCCCACACATTCTGTGCGGGTTCCGCAGTGCAGAGAGCGACGGATGTCACCACGGGGATCGTATCCATTTACTCCCGGCGTGAACACTCCGTTGTGATCCCAACGATTCTTAGCGGATGCGACCACTTCGGCAAACCGAGTGGAGAGGGACGCTGCACACGAATCCTTGCTGCAGCTGAGGCGGAGGTCTGCGAATCGTCGGCGGCGGCGTCCGAGTGAAAGCGCCAATTAAGCTGTTGTGAAGCCGCGCGCGCTCTCGGGTTTGCGCTGCGGAACCTGAGAACACCTGGATTGATGCAGACGGAGCGCGCAGAAATCTGCCACCTCCATCTCAGCAATGCTGCTGCTGCTGCTGCTCCTCATGCTGCTGCTGCTGCTGCTGCTTCTGCTGCCGCTGCTGCTGCTGCTGCTGCTGCTGCTGCTGCTCATGCTGCTTCTGCTGCTGCTGCTGCTGCTGCTGCTGCTGCTCCTCATGTTGCTGCTGCTGGTTGTGGTGATACTGCGGCTGCTGCTGCTGCTGCTGCTGCTGCTGCTGCTCCTCATGCTGCTGCTGCTGGTTGTGGTGATACTGCTGCTGCTGCTGCTGCTGCTGCTGCTGCTGCTGCTCCTCATGCTGCTGCTGCTGGTTGTGGTGATACTGCGGCTGCTGCTGCTGCTGCTGCTGCTGCTGCTGCTGCTCCTCATGCTGCTGCTGCTGGTTGTGGTGATACTGCGGCTGCTGCTGCTGCTGCTGCTGCTGCTGCTGCTGCTCCTCATGCTGCTGCTGCTGGTTGTGGTGATACTGCTGCTGCTGCTGCTGCTGCTGCTGCTGCTCCTCATGCTGCTGCTGCTGGTTGTGGTGATACTGCTGCTGCTGCTGCTGCTGCTGCTGCTGCTGCTGCTGCTGCTGCTGCTGCTGCTGCTGCTGCTGCTGCTGCTGCCCCAGCAAAAAACACCATACAATAATCAACCCTTTAGCAAACAAGTTATTCAATTGGAATTTTTACCCACTGTGTAAGCAGGTCAGCGGGTAAAATTATTCAGATTTGACAAAATGGGGGTCAACGAAATTAAAAATATATTGCTAACTGATGACACGTTTTATGTTCAAAAGTTGACATTTAATGTGCTAATATTAGGGCAAGCCTACTGTTGTTTCAACGCGGGACCAACCATGATACCGCTTGTGTGGCTGCTGCTGCTGCTGCTGCTGCTGCTGCTGCTGCTGCTGCTGCAGTGCTGCTGCTGCTGCTGCTGCTGCTCGTGAAAATGATATACGTGCCATCGGCAAATCCGTCGCTAATTGAAATTTTAATCAGTACTTTATTAATCCATAATCTGATATGGGTGTTTGAATTACGCGCGTTCCTGCCACCTGAATTTTATGTTTGTCACTAGATGATCCATAGTCTATTATTTTGACGGTTGTTTTAATTGCGTGCCACGAAAGCGAAGGTATTTTCAGAGCAGCATTGCGATGTATAAAAGCCAAAAGGCAGTGACCGCTTACCTTTCAAGTAAGCAGTTACTGCCTTCCCAGAAGACACAATACGTCAAATCAATGTTGGACCAAAATGTTAAAACCCCAAGACGTTGAATCAATGTTGGTTTACCGTTGGTCCAGCGTCTACGACGCTGTCCCAACGTTAAACCAACATTGATTCAATGTATCGTGTCTGCTGGTACAGACAAGTACTCGGCATTGTTTCCGTTGGTAGATTCTGTAGAAGAAGCTACAGCTGGTGATTGTGTTTGAGCATCAGTACTTCTCTGTAAATCCAAAAGGCTGTATTTGCTTACTTGTGAAGTAAGCAGATACTGCTTTTCGGCTTTGGCTTTGCACGGCATCAGTTGCCATCAGCGACATATACTGTTCTCCTAGGTGAGGAGAGAAAATCCTAGGAAACACGAGACACTCACCCACTGTTGGTTTAATGCTGGTCCAGAGTCGTAGATGGTGTGCATGCATTAAACCAACATTGGTCCAACGTCTCTTGTTTGCTATGATTGTCCGTGCCAGAGTGAGGTGGAGCTTTCGCAATAGTATGTGGGGGATTGTGATTCTTGAATGGCAGGCAGGCAGGCAGGCAGGCAGGCAGGCAGGCAGGCAGGCAGGCAGGCAGGCAGGCAGGCAGGCAGGCAGGCAGGCAGGCAGGCAGGCAGGCAGGCAGGAGGGCGAGTTGGTGGTCAGACAGGCATGTAGGCAGGCATGCAGGCAGGAGGAGGGCGGGTGGCATGTATGCACGATGAAAGGGAAGCAAACTGACAGGAAGGCAAGCAGGCAGGCAGGCAGGCAGGCTGGCAAACATGAAGACAAACAGGCAGATGTGCAGGCAGACAGGCATGTAGGAAGAAGGGAGGGCAGACATGCATGCAGGGAAGAGGGCGGACAGACAGACAGGCAGGCAGGCAGGCAGGAGGGCGGGCGAGCTGGCAGACAGGCAGGCGTACAGGCAAGCAGACTGG
This sequence comes from Flabesymbios commensalis, assembly GCA_964017125.1. Lineage (NCBI taxonomy): Eukaryota > Metazoa > Annelida > Polychaeta > Terebellida > Flabelligeridae > Flabesymbios > Flabesymbios commensalis. The sequence continues at coordinate 90,250,576 of OZ024904.1, read as the reverse complement.
CAGGCAGGCAGACAGACATCATGCCTTAAGGAAGAACATTCAGGCTTAAAGAGACAAAATGCATGTAACAAGGCACGAACACAGACAGGCGTTAAAACAGACAGGCTATTGCTCAGGCACGAAACATGACAAACACGCAATCTGCATAGAGGCAGTAACCATGGTAACACAGGCATGAACGCCGACAGAAAGGCTGAGACGCCTGAGAGACAGAAAAGCTTCTTGGTCTGAGAGCCTATTACTATTTCTCAGTTTCAAGACAAACATCAATAAATGCCCACAATTCAAATAAGCAGTTACTGCTGTTTGACTTTCCACTGCAGTGCTGCACCTTTCAGATACTTTGCCGAAAGCACACCATTTCAATCGCCTGCTAGACACCATTTCAATGTTGGTTCATTGTTTGGCCAGCGTCGCAAACGCTGGCCAAACAATGAAACAACATTAGGTCACCACAATGTGGATACCGCCATGCAGCATGTTCTTGCTACCTTACAGTCTACAGTGATGACGTGATGCTGTCACATACGATACCGTAAAACTAGCGTCTTTCGTTCTGCACTGTGGAATCAATCGATTGTCAAATTTGACAGCAGTGGGTAATAGAAAACTGGCCGTATCGCTACATCCGGCGTCAAATACGCCTGTATGTGCACAAGAGTAGTCTAAAACCCCATTCAAAGATTCATCCATTCATGGATTCGTCCATTCATTCATCATTCATTCATTTTTTTGTGAGATACGAAATGTGTGAATGATGTTTCTTCATTTTCTATTTTTTTTAGTGAGTAACTAGAATAAAATAGGAAAATAGAACATCATAAGGGGGTCACCATTCAATCTTCAGGGGAGTGGTTGGAATATTTTTGAAATAAATAATTTCGGGCAGACTTTGCATTAAATAAATAATATTTTTCAAGAACTGTTCCATATAAACATGTAATAAAATTTGAAATTGTCAGCACCCCGCTGAGCCGGGTTGAAATAAATAATTTGTCCTAGACCAACAGTCCCGATCCCCCCCCCCCCCTTCCCGTGTTTCATAACATTGTAGTTGTCATTTCCCTTATATCTCATGGAGTGGTAAGCTGATAAGCTGATCTATGTGAAATGTTCCTACTCTAATCTATTCAATTGGATCACTTTATCATGTTTATCGTTGAGGGAAATGTTTATTTTGAAATGTATGTATTCAACGTTCCAATAATGACACAATCATAAACAATAATTTTGGACTTGGATCACACCAGCAAACACAAAACATTTGTACAACGTCGTCTCAACGTCTGTCCAACATTGTACAAATGTTTTTTGTTTACTGGGACATTACTCCTCTGTGTTTTCATTCTGGACTTGGATCACATTACCCCTAGGTCACCAATTATGCCCTCTGTGTTTTTCATTACGGCTTGCCATATTCAGATTTACCAAAATGTCATTTGGTGCGTCTCTGCCGAACAGCTTCAGGTGTGATATCTCTCAGGTTTCACTTCTCTACCAAAATAACTTTTCATTATCATAATGGAAAGATAGACCAAACGGCATCTCTTAGTGGGAAACTGACAAAAGGTTAGATCCTATTATATTTATCTTCTTCTGAGTCACTTAATCATCTCACCATCCTCAGGACGTTCTCCTGGCCCAGTTTAGCCTATATGTGCACAAAAGTGGCCTAAAGCCCGATTCATTTCATTTCTAAGTCACTTGGGCGGGGGCCCTAGGGTGGTGGTTAGCACCGCTGCCTTTCACGCCAGAGTCCGGGGTTCGGTTCCCGGTCTCGGCGGTTTGAAAGAAACAAAATTGTTTCTCCCCCATCCACGTGTGAAAGTTAGTATTGTGGGGAGCCTCCGTGACCGAGAGGTAGCGTGCTCGGCCTCAGACCGCCAGGGCTCGAATTTCGAATCCTGTGTCTGGAGGACAGTGTCATCTCAATCATCTCACCATCCTCAGGAGGTTCTCCTGGCCCAGTTTAGCCTATATGTGCACAAAGGTGGCCTAAAGCCCGATTCATTTCATTTCATTTCATTTTCTAAGTCACTTAAGTTCATCGTTATTTAACAAAATTTTAAGTGTAAATTCAATCAAGTTATCTTAAATAAGCATGCTACGTTTTTATAGGAGGTGGCTAATTTTCAGTCGCCCAATATTTCTTCCCCGCTCACTCGTAATATTCTATAATGATTTATATTATGTGTGGAGCCTCCGTGACCGACAGGTCACGTGCTCGGCCTCAGATTGCCAGGGATCAAATTTCGAATCCTGTGACTGGAGGGCAGTGTCATCTCATTCATCTCACCATCCTCAGGAGGTTCTCCTTACCCAGTTTAGCCTATATGTGCACAAAGGTGGCCTAAACCTCATTCATTTCATTTCTCAATCGCCCATGTTGAGAATTACTACCGCGTCTTGTCAATTTGGGCGACTCAACATTGCAATTTAAAATATTCCTGGGCGTTGGCATGCGATTGATAGATATATGCGCATTAAGGCCTGTTTACACATCTTCCCACCGTGAGGCACGACTTCTCCTGGGGTCGCAGACTCGATCTGCGACCTCAGTAGAAGCCGAACATTGCGATTGGAAGATGTGTATAGGATAAATTGTTCGGCCTTAATAGTCCAGCAGAATGGTGCAAAATCCAGGATAGTGTGTGCATTTTATCATACAAGCATGCAATTTTTCACAAAGGTGCATATATATGTGCTATTTCATATTTGAGTAAGAGGCAAACTTGTTTTTCCCAATATGTCCACCAAATCCAAGATGATCGCCATCGACCGTTTTAAAATTAAAAACGCCATTAATCCATGCATGCACCAGGAACTGATTATTAAATACCGAGCAAAGAAAGGTTTATACAAGATTAAGCCTAAGTTTGCTTTCAGTATCACTTGAACAGTAAAACATTTAAGCAACATATGTTAGCCCGTTTTTTGGCGGCCATATTGGACTCCAAACTATATAAAGGGCTGAATAATATTGCTGAAAATTTCTACATTTACATTATCCTTAACCCTTTAACCGCCAAATTGTTCAATCCGAATTTTCACCCACTTGAAATTGTGTCTCGCTGACGCGATCCACAACTTCAAGTGAGTGAAAATTATTCAGATTTGACAAAATGGAGGTCATCTGTTTTCAAATATTGCTGATTAATGTCATATTTTATCTTTAACATGTTTAAAAGGTGGTACTCAATGTGCTAATAACAAATGAAAACCCGAATATATGCGACACCGGCGGTTAAAGGGTTAATCGTTACTTCTGTAGCATAATATGCATCACTTGATGATCAGGGTTTGATGCATGTACGCATTATTAGAGCATATAGGCCTTAAAAACAGTCAATGGCGGCCATCTGGGATTTGACGGCCTTATTGAAGTAATTGAGCTTGCTTCTTACTCAAATGTGAAAGAGCATATCCAAGTGCATCTTTTTACAAAATTTCATACATACGCATTTTATCATTCTGCTGGACTATTATAAAATGCAGGGCCAGCGTGACCAGTCTCTGCTATCATTGCTATTATGTGCTCTCTCATTATGTAGAAAATGGTCGGCTTGGTATGAGACCTATTCATCTACATGTCCCCCAATTTTTGTGAAAAAAGCTTGGCAAACTAGGCCCGGCAGGTCCAGATTGTCCACAGCATAGACCTGCTGCGATCTCCTCCAGCATGTCACAAGAGGCGACTAATACGGGTAGGCAGGTAGAGACATGCTAGCTCACCTTCGGGTGGAGGGCGTATGCCCTAGGGTAGTGGTTAGCACCGCTGCCTTTCACGCTAGAGTTCGGGGTTCGTTTCCCGGTCTCGGCGGTTTGTAAGAAACAAAAAATTTTCTTCCCCATCCACTCGTAAACTTAGTATTGTGGGGAGCCTCCCTGACCGAGAGGTGGTGTGCTCGGCCTCAGCCCACCAGGGTTTGAATTTTGAATTATGTGTCTGGAGGACAGTGCCATCTCACTCATCTCTCCTTTCTCAAGAGGTCCATGGGGTAATTGGCTATCATATGACCCTCTCAGAGGGATCACATGATGGCCAATCACCCCATATAAGGAAACACTTGTGCCCCATCTTGTGGCAACTTTGATTCATTTGTCACAAAATTATTCATACTATATAAGGGGTGATAGGTCACCTTTAAACATGCTTGGTGTGGCTGGTTGTCTATAAGAGACAACCAGTCCTTAACCCTGACAACGCTGAAATATTATTGTATAAATCATGGAGACCAAAAGGGGTTTTTTCAATTTGCAATGATTTTCTATGCGTAGTTCTGGGGACTTCGCTGGGACTTCGAAATGAACCACTTGATAATTCAAACCACTCAGAATTCATCATTCACGAGGCACATTTTTCTTTTCGGTTCCACTGCATACGTTCAATTGTGACACTCAACAAGACAGGTGATATTATAATCGTCCCGTCACTGATAAAGGTTCTTTTTCTACTCTGCTAATAATCTGTGATGTGACGTTTATTTCTGATTTTAGACGATATCGTACGCACTGCTGACGCATTCCAACACGAGACCCCGGAGGTGTGAACATATTTCATCACCAAATTACCAGAATTGAAACATGGTAAGCTACCTCCCTCATTATTTCAATCAATCAATCAATCAATCAATCAATCAATCAATCAATCAATCAATCAATCAATCAATCAATCAATCAATCAATCAATCAATCAATCAATCAATCAATCAATCAATCAATCAATCAATCAATCAATCAATCAATCAATCAATCAATCAATCAATCAATCAATCAATCAATCAATCAATCAACCCATTAGTCTACCAATCAAACCAGCGTTCAACTAAGCATTCACTCATTCACTGAGTTATTCTCCGAATTAGATTCTTATTATATCTACTTATTTTCTGCAGTAGTGTACATTTATTCCATTGTGAAGATGATAAAGACAGCTCGTAGTCATTAACCAGAAAACACGAGACGTTGAGTCAATGGTTTCTTAATGTTGGGCCAACGTCGTACACGATGGGCCAGCATAAAGCCAGCATTGGATCAATGTTTCAGGTATGCTAAGGTATGATGTCGGCCTTGGCAAACAGTCCCCATCTGTAATTAATTGCCACTGTAGATGGATGATTATTTTTTTGCTCGATACATTGTTAATAATCATCAATTACGTGCCTTTTCCCTCTCCGCACCAGTAAACGTACCTGCGCTATAGACATTGGCTCAATGTTGGGTGAACTTATTGCGAATTTAGCTGTGTAATGAAACGATGCATGCTTGTTTGATAGGAAAATGCTGGCAGTTTATTACACAGCCCGGATTTGAGTCATGTATCACATTTGTCTTTCAAAATGAAATGAAATGAATGGAGTTTTAGGCCACCTTTGAGCGCATGTAGGCTAAACTGTGTCTTTCATATTCAGCCATTACAACATGCAAACCACACTGACCATTGGAACAGAGCTGGTTACTTTCTCGGTACTGTAGCTTCATCCACAATGTCTTAAATCATGTGAAAACCCAAGTCGTGAATTATGTTATCGATTAGGAATGCACCTTTTATCTACCTGGTGATTTTTCATTCGCTGTGAGATAGGCATTGCTAATAGAATTCCCACCTCACAGCGGATGAAAATTACTCTAATTTACATTATTATATTTAAAAAAATGGCCCAGTATCCCCTACACTTCTCCAAATTTAGATTATACCCAAGTGTAGTAGGCCTATTTCAAATGTAAGCTATTCATTTAATAATGGTCATATTCTTTTCCTCAAAATATGCTCTGATGTGACGCACATATTCGTCGTAAACAAGTAGTTAACCCTTTCAGGGCTAAGCGCGACTATTGTCTTGTTAAACATTTGTATTATCGCATCAAAAAATACATTTTTATCGGTAATATGTCTCAACTGTGAAATTTGAAAAAAACGTGGCCTCTAATTTGACAGATCTGAATAGATTTGCTGTTGTGGATCGCATGAGCGAGGCACATCTTCCAGCGAGTGAAAAAGGGTTAACCCTTTAACTGCCGGTGCCGCATATATTAGGGTTTTCATTTTTTTTAGCACATCAAGTACAACATTTTAAATATGCTAAAGATAAAATGTCACATCAATGAGCAATATTTGAAAACAGTTGACCTCCATTTTGTCAAATCTGAATAATTTTCACTCACTTGAAGTTGTGGATCGCGTCAGCGAGACACAATTTCAAGTGGGTGAAAATTCAGATTGAATAATTTGGCGGCTAAAGGGTTAAAGGAGTAAATCGTAAGAACAAAATAAAGTCAAATACGGTACCCTCGGTGTATGAAGGGTTATATATGGTAATTTTCTGTGCCATGTATTGCAGGCCTTTACGGCGGATGAGACTATTAAGTTGACGGCTCTGCAAATCAACAGTAAGTATGCCTACTCTTAGACGCATAGGGTGGATTCGCCATCATTGACAGTGTGTACGACGTCATTGACAATCCTGTTTGTGTACGATATATTACACAAATAAATCATTCTGAAAATGTCGTTGTACACCGTCATGAGGCTTGAGATTCATTTCTCGTTCTTTTGTAATTTAACAAAGATTCATTTAAAAGCAATCAATGAATTTAAGGAACACAATTCTTTATGTTTACGTTACCATGTCTGATTACAAGATACAATGTATGTGCTTTGCTTTTATTTCACGCAATAAGAGCAAAACACACACAATACTATAATTTCCGGGTGAAAATGTTTTTTTAAGTCTTGGTGATTAAAGCCACATTCACATAAAAAAGCTGTTATTTAAAGTGATAATTAAAAGACATAGGCCTATAAAAACTATAAAAATGTTTACCTCTGTTACCGCCAATCGCGACCACAATTGTTTTAACTTTATTAGTCGATGAAATCACTGTTGGTAATGGAATTTGTGTTCAAACATCAAGAACTATAAATGTTTGATCTAAAGTTAAACAAATACGTGTACTTGAAGCTGTGGATCGCGAAAGCGACACACAGCTTCAAGTGGATGGAAATTTAAATCAGACAACTTGGCGGAAAAACGTTAAAACCATCTTCCCACGCAAGGCTCTGCTTCTCTCTCCCGAAGCCGCAGACCGTCTCGGTCTGCGACCTCAGGAGAAGCCGAACTTGCGTGGGAAGATGGTTAAAACATCTGTGTTTTTTCAGTCATCAGGGACAAGTTCAACATGTTTGACGTGAACAGGGACGGTCACCTGCCCAGCTACATGCTGCGTGAGGTGATGAGGACGCTGGGCTACAGCCTCACAGACAAGCAGCTCCTCGACCTCGTCGACACTGTCGACGTCGACGGTCAGTTTTTCAGCAGGCGAGAAACGCAGCCAGCCGTGATAACTCACCGCGTTGATTTAGCATCGGACCAGTGTCGCAGACGCTGGCACGATTTTCAAACAACGCGGTGCAGTTGTAACGCACATTTTTTAATCTAATAGCCTGGCACTTTCACCTCTGGTTTTTACTTTTATTTATTCACCTTCTGAAACAAGGGGAATTTAAGAATTTTTGCTATTTCTAAGCTGGGATAGTTTCCAAGTGGACGAAAACTAAGATCAAGACACACAAATGTTGTCTTTGTTGAACCATTGATTGCATAGTGAGCTATACAATGAATGGTTCAACCATTGATGTTAGCCTATAGGGACCATCAATGGAAGGGTAGTAAAAGTAAAGGTTGCTCTGATGGGTTTAATCGCGAGATGGCATATGAAGAGCGCCATCTGGTGATTATCATGATTATTACACAGAGCCAGTTTTCATGCGCATCCAAGTTTGTGTGTGTGTGGAGAGGGGGTCAGAGGGGTCCTGACCCCCAAAATTGGTATATATTGCCAAAATATCGGTATTGGAGACTCAAGGTTTACTAGGGACACTACCCTAGTAAATTCTGAGTGTCAAGCCCCCATATATTAGCTTAGAAGACTGAAAAGCATTGATTGATAGGCCATAAATATATTTTCATTTTTTCAATTGAACCCTTTTTTCAAAACTCTGGATCCTTCCCTGGCACACACACCCATTCACATCTTTTTATGTTATCTTTAGAGTAAAATTGTTGTGACCTAAGATACCGCGAAACGATTTCCTTAACTTCGAGGGGGACGAAACATTTATTGGTGTGCAGAAGCAAGTTCCCTGTGTCTTAATAAACGTTAAAAATAATTTCCCAATAATTGTGCCAATATTGTTTTAATTGATGTTGGGCTAGTGTCTATGCCGCTAGCCCAAACTTTGCTAACTGATAATTGATAAATCGTCTCCTTAGATATCAAAGGGTGTATATGCCATCAAAGTGGCAGATACACCCTTTCCCATCCAAGGTGACGAAATGAACCACTTGTTTTTTTCAGGGAACGGTACCATTGAGTGGGAAGAATTTCTGCCATTGGTGGCCACCTACCTGAAGGAAAAGGAAAACACGGAATTTTACAGGTACATGAATTTTGTGATATTGCTCGACAAACATGGTCGCCGCCTAGGTATTAAAAGGTTGTACATACCACATTACAAATGGCAGATAACTACCCTTTAACCCTTACACCGCTGATCACAACTAGAGTCGTTTTTTAAATCCGTTATATCGCCCAATTAAATCATCGGGTTATTTGGAATTAAATGTGCGTTTAACCATCACGATTTGCAAATGTTTGGTGTCCAATTTCACAAATATGAGTAATTTTCACCCACGTGAAGTTGTGGGTAGCGAGAGCGAGACACAACTTCAAGTGAGTAAAATTTAAAATTAGTAAAAAAATCAACCCAATTCAGATTGTTGGTCAACACCTATTAAAATAATGTAGTTGCATTTATTAAACAGAGTGACATTCATGCATGTACAAAATAACATAGCATTATATAATATTTATGTCGGGCCAATTTTTTCTACGATGTCACAATATATAAGTAATTATCAACAACAACAATGTTGGTAATGTAATGTGCTCTGCCATCGCTAGATAAGTTAAGTTTACACAAAAAAATGAGCAAATTTTAAAAAGCAAGTACCCACGTGAGTGGTAGGAAACGTGTCTGTCCAGTTGTATCATATTTAACCCTTGCACCGCTGAGCGAGACTATTGTCATTTTTATTTTTATTAGCCACACAAATCACTGTTATTGAGATTGAAATGGTTGCTTAAACATCAAGATTTGCAAATATTTGGTCTCAAATTAAACAAATATGGATAATTTTCACTCACTCGAAGTTGTGTGTCGCGGTAGCGAGACACAACTTCAAGTGGGTGAAAATTATTTAATATACCGCTTTAAGGGTTACTATACAATAGTTGATCGGCTGATAACTATGCGTGTTTTTCAGGAGCATGTTCCGGGTTTTAGACAAAAAGAAGCTGGGCTACATTAAGTGTGAGGACCTGCGCTTCGTCCTCAGTGGACTGTCCGAGCAGTTGGACATCAGCGAACAGGACATAGACCACATCGTCAAACACATCGACGAGGACGGCAACGGTCAAGTCTGTTTTGACGGTGAGCCCAGGGCTCCATCCCACTAAGAATCTTAAACTTAAGATTAAAATTTCTCTTATTTTCATTAGAAAAGTTAAGATTTATCTTAACTTTTCTAATGAAAATGAGAGAAAGTTAAGATAATCTTAATTTGTAAGATCCTTAGTGGGATGGGCCCCAGGGGCGCATATTACAAAGAATCCTAGCTTTGATCCTATCTCTCATTTCTATAAAAAAGTTTGGATTGATCCTAACTGTTCTAATGGAAACGAGAGAAAGTTATGATAGGATTAATCAAAGTTAGGATTCTTTGTAATATGCGCCCCATGCCCGTATTCTCTTACAAGTTACGATATATCGTAGACTTCGGATTGCCTACGATATATCGTAATGCAATTCACAGCTTGAAGCGGATGAAATTTATTCAGATCTCTCAAATTAGAAACCACTGTTGTCACATTTTGTAGCGCTACAATAAAAAAGTAACCGCGACCCACAACTAAAAGTGGGCGAAAATTACTCATATTTATTTAATTTGGCATCAAATATTTGTAAATGTTTATGTTTAGACACACATTTCATTCCCAATAACACTGATTTAATCCGCTAGTAAAACGAATAACCCTTAAACCGCCAGGACCGATTATATTAGTTTTTTACATTTTTATTAGCATATTGCATATCAGCTTTTAAACATGTTGAAGATGAAACGTGACATCAATCAGCAAGAATTAAAAAATAGTCGACCTCCATTTTGTTAAATCTGAATAATTTTCACTCACTTGAAGTTGTGGATCGCGACAGCGAGACACATCTTCAGGTGGGTGAAAATTCCAATTAAAAATTTGGCGGTTAAAAGGTTAAAACGACTCTAGGCGTGGGTAGTGGCGGGCTGAGGGTTAACTTAAACCTCGCTGATTGGAGACAAGTTCACCCTTCAAAATATTTCATTGAAAGTGATGACATACAAATACACAAGAACAGTAAAAGTCGTGCAAACCATCTTTCCTAACAAGTTACCTACCCACGAGCCCACATGCCGATACCTTTCTCTATCGACTCCAGCGTCCAATTATTTTAAATAGCGAGATACCTTGAGTGTCGCGCGCCCATCAGACAGCGCTTGACAGCTGCCTGAGAGCAAAGCTTGCTTGTTTCAATTGGTATGATATTGATATAGACAAGCTCGGAATCTCACGGCTGATGTGTACCAAAGAACTATATAATACATCTAGCAACGTAAACAGTTAACTGTGCTTGAGAGGTCAATTTTTCGTGACCCTTAAATAAATCTGAAACATCCAATGAGGTTTGAATCTCAGACACACCCCCAAAATGCCCACATAGACAGATATAGTACTCGATACGGCCAGGCTCCTGCGCTAGCACTCGCGTGAGACAGGCCAAGGGAAGATGGGTGCAAACACGCAGAGAGACATCATGAAAGAACATATTTAGGTCTGGCCATATTTTCTAATCGTGACATTATTTTTTTTTTCTTTGCAGAGTTTTACAAACTCATGACCACGGACTGAAGTGAAATGTAGCCGCCACACATCAACGACGTGACAGCAAGCATCAGTCGTTGACTCTGTGTTGCCAACAATAAAACAACATCAGGCTAGCATTTCGTGTTAACTTGGTTATTATTGGACAAATTGCATTTTCTTCAACCGGACATTTTAAATCGTTTGTGGAGATCCTTCAGAAATAAACAATATAATTCCAGCTGTTTTAATGTTGTGAAGTTACTGTTTTCTAAGTAAACTTGTCGAATTCATTTGTCGAATTCATATGAATTCCTTGACTGGTGTTTTGAAAAAAATGCACCTCAACCTTTCTAATCAACAAGTTCATTTTAAAAATCACCTTGAGTGTTAACCGCTAAATTAAATAATTTAAATGTTCATCCACTTGAAGTTGTGTCTCGCTACCGCGACCCACAACTTAAAGTGGGTGAAAACTACTCATACTTGTTTAGTTTGACACGAAACATTTGCCAATATTGATATTACCCCTCATTTCGAAATGCTACTCCTCCCTCAATTCTTATCCGACATTAATTTTATTTGGGTTGTTTGTGCGTGTATATGAAATTTCCTCACCGATTCCAGAAATTCTAACTATCAATTAACTTATGACATAATAAATACCTAATTAGGACACTCTGTCCACAATTCATAGGAAATGGTTATTCTGCCTTCTTTTTTATCCGATTTTAATGTTTGGTTTGTTCGAAATAGCTCGTGCCTGTGCATAAAATTTCCTCACGGTTTTCTGAAAGTTTAATTATTAATTAAGTTATGACCTAATTAGGACCTAATTAGGACACTTTGTCCATGCTTCCCAAGAAATGTTTCTCCTCCCTTAATTCTTATCCGATTTCAATTTTGTTTGGGTTGCTTGAAAGAGCTTGAGTGTGTGTATGGAACACCTCGCGGATTCCATCAATTTTATTTCGTAATTAACTTATGCCCTAATTAAGTCCTAATTAGGACCATTCACAAAAAATGATTCTCCCGCAATACTAAGTTGATTTCAATTATGTTTAGTTTATTTGATATAGCTCGTGCCTGTGCATAAATCTGCCTCGCGGATTTCAGAAATTTTATTTGGTAAATAACTTATGCCCTAATTAAGGATGAGCTTCTGTGTCATTGACACTCTGGTTTTAATTGTCCATTTTAAAAAATCGCGTTTTAGGTAATTTTTAAACATCACTTTATAATCACAAAATGCATTTTTTTCCATTCGTTTCCTCCTTTAGGGCATATTATCACATATCTGTGCTGCATTTTATTGCTCAGTATTTGTTTTCCATGCGAAACTTTTTTCTAATGATCTTTTTTTATTTTCATGTAGTTCCTGAAATAAATTTTGCCTTAAAACGTCGTATTTTTTCCAGCACACACCCACCTTTACAATCAGTCTTAAAATATGCCCAAAGTATGCTGGATAAAGTACAAATTTGGGACATCTTTCATACAAAATATGCACAATGGCTGTCGAATGAAATAAATAATTGTAGAAATTATGAACCAATCCCCAGGCCAGCAATAGTAGATCAGCATTGCAATCGAAGTATACTAAAGTGCATCATATACCATATTCAAAGTGGGTTTATTCGGCTAGTGAATTTGTGCACTTGTGGCATTTGTGCAAATTTTACATCCTAACATTTTGTGACCAAGGGTTTGGTAAATACTCTTAAACTTCTTAAGCATGTTAAAAAAGAACAATTATTAGAAAAAATAGAAATCATTTTTAATATAGGACGAACAACATTAACGAATGTAATTATCTCTTTATTTCCTTCTTGATTTCAATCATATAAGAAACATTTTTTTACTAATTTATTATTTCACTGATGCTATGTAATGTAGCTAAAAATAAGACGTGTTCTAATAAATATACAAAAAATAGCATCCTGATTTCAAGACATATTTGACCCTCCTCAATGCTATTTGACAAGTAGCACCATATCTATGAGTTGATACGTTTTGATTTATTGATTCGACGCTCCAGGTAAAACATGATACAATAACATTATCATTAACCCTTTAACCGCCAAATTATTCAATCTGAATTTTCACCCACTTGAAGTTGTGTCTCGCTGACGCGATCCACAACTTCAAGTGAGTGAAAATTATTCAGATTTGGCAAAATGGAGGCCAACTGTTTTCAAATATTGCTGATTGATGTCACATTTTATCTTTGTCACATGTCTAAAAACTGGTACTTAATGAGCTGATAAAAAATGAAAAACCGAATATATGCGACACCGGCGGTTAAAGGGTTAAATGAGAAATTTTTGTCAACATGTTATTAACTTTGGTTTAACGGGAACAGGTCGAGTCGACCTCTACGAGGCCTGTTGTCCATATCAGTAAATTAAAATTATATAATAATATAATATGTAACAGTATAATATATATACAAAACCAAACTTTTGGTTGCATGCCAACTTATCACGTAAGACAACGTCAGATATAGTGTTTAAAATAACATTCTTTGTGTACATGTTTCTTGAAAAATATACAAAGTAGATTATACATTTTGTGATATGTACTCATAAAATAAAGATAACTGACAATTGTCTGTCATCAGTTGCCCGCAACAAAACATGAGATAAAATAGCTACACGGTGTTCTAGACCTGTATAACAGGGCACATATTTACAAATAGGAAATTTTCCAATATTTATACCATGTATAAACATATTTTGATAAACAGAAAAGTCGACATATAACTTAACTGCCGCCAATACTATTGCTGGCCTTCGAAATTGTGGTATTGATATATGAGATATTGATATATGGTTGTTCACACTAATATAATCACATATACAAATGAACGTAGCAGAGCACAGCAGCTAATATGCCTCTGTTCAAGTAGCTTTAACCCGTGCGTGTATCTGCTTAATCTTGGTTTGTCTTCCTGCTTAATATCTGAAATGCATAAATACATGAACATATCTGATCATCTTATCCACTCGTTAGAACAACTAATAAACTAAGCAAACCATTTACTTAGTTATTGAAAAGATGATTCATTTACTAACATAAAGATTCATAGCTGATAAACAAACAGCTGCCAAGTCAGAAAGAAGCAATAAACATTATTATCACACTCTATACAGTGGATTTCACTGTGATATGTATATAGGTATCAGCTCAAATCACACTGTGTACAGTGGTTTTCACTATGAGATGTACATCGGTATCAGCTCAATATCACACTCTTGCTGTAGTTTGAACTGCAATGTAGGACAGTCATGTGTGACTTGATCGAGTGACAACATACAAACGTTATTATTTTTTCATGCGATATCGAAAAATGCAGTACATGTCCAATGAATACGGCGTTCGCCTAAGGAGTCACACTTTATTCATTGACCGAGTGTTGTTTTTACCCAATTTTTAAATATTTTTCAATATCGCATGGCTGGAGTTATTTTTTTGTATTAAATTATACAATTAAATAATATAATTATTTCCTAGCCATTACCTCACAAGCCACTACTATGTCTTCACACTCACCTCACTTCGTGATATGCTTTGTACCCCACATGTATTCCACCTTTGCCTGAGAACACGCCAGTCTTAGGATGCTATCAGGCACCTTGTCATTGTCATCACTCGCCCAGCTCCACACCTTCACACACGTCACCCCAGGCATCCTGACAAGCTGAAACCAGGACCTCAATCCACACGCGTTACTCATATGCTGCAACAACAAAACACGGTAAAATAAACATTCATTCATTCATTCATTCATTCATTCATTCATTCATTCATGCATTCATTCATTCATTCATTCATTCATTCAGTCATTCATTCAATAATGTATTTACTCAATCATTCATTTATACATGAACATTGTCAGTCTTTCTACCTTAGCTCCTTTGTGGTCCAATTGTCTCAGACGATAAATACAAACCAATATAATTATGACAGATATATCATATATGACATAAGTCTCATTGCCGTTTACGTATGTTGAATACGGAATGGAAGGTAGGAAAGACCTAGTTTCCTTGGACTGCAGCATTTTCACTTCTATGCGATGAATTTCATTCAACCTATGTATGACATAATTCATCTGCTTAGATATGAAAGGGTGTACCTGCTTTACAAAGTGACAAATACACCCTTTCATATCTGAGGGGACGAATTATGCATTATGCATTAATCTGACAGCACTTTAGATTATTATTATGAATTGTATAATTTAATACGAATAAATTAACTTCAGCCATGCAGGTCACATACTACTTAAGGTTAAATTTAAAATCACCACTTACCGTCAATGAGAACATGATATGTTGAGTGTGGTTGATATCACTAGTTTTTAGAAGAGGGTTTGACGCTGGCTCAACATTAAAACAACACCGGCTCAATGCTTAATTGTTCCTAGGGGGAAGGGGGAGGGTAATGATTATAGTTATGTGAGATGTTATGTAGTTTACTCACCACTTCACTTACTGCCGGGAGAGATGTTAAATTTTGCCCTTCCTCATATGTCAGCCTACAAGCCTCCAGATACAGCCTGTCAACCCCATCAAGCTGTGACAGCAGTCTACTCAAGATCGCACCACCCAGTGTGTTGAACACGAAAAGATGATTAACATGACACACCTGTAAAAACAAACACCTATATCATCATCACTATCTGAAACCATCACCAACATCATTTGTTTTATCACTGACACTCTTCAGGCGCCTGCTATCACACAATAAAAGACACAATTGAGAGAAAATTCTAACTGCTCAGGCATTGCTTGTCCTTACCCAGTAGGCCTAAACACAAAACATTTGTATAACATTTGTACAATGTTGGACCAACGTCGAAGACGTTGGACCGACGTTGTACAGATGTTATACAAATGTTTCGCGTTTGCTGGGTAGGCACCTACTTTTGAGGTTAGGACTTTTCTCTTTACATGCATGTAGGGATAGCCATATTGTTTCCCTCACCCCAAAGTCTATGTATTTTGTTTAGTAATAATGTATCAGCAAATAAATGTTATCTGATTAAAAAAGGCAATGTTACATTTCTAAACAGGCAGTCTGTTAAAGCAGCTATTCATTTCTGAGCTTCTCATTCTTCTTATTATAGGTTGCAGCCTTGTGCATTTTCGCATTGGCATTCCCTATTCTGTTTGAAGTGTAATCGTGTACACTTGAAGCTCAAATTTATCATCCCCTGAACCCGCGAATTGCTCACGCATTTCTCGATTTGTAGTGGATGAAGATGACTTAAAGTGAGTGACAAATTAAATAAATGGCATATATTGTTCAAACGTTTTCGCAAAAAAATGCTATAAAAGCTTAGTGAACAGTCAGACCAGGCTTTGATACATCCTTTCAGTTATATGGTGATGAATAGTGACTAACGTTAGAAGTAGTGGTCAACCCCTATGACGCTGAAATCTTTTTATAAATTCCAAAGAGGACATTTTTCTCAATTTAAAGTAAACATAAATATCTTAGCTAGCTTTTTCTGCTTAATTTGAATATCTATGTTAGGGATATACGACCATCATAAATTTTGAATTATTTCAGAGCGGGGATCGATTTTAGATGTCAAAATCTGTCGGTCCCCGCGCTGAAAGTGCTAAATAATATAAAAAAGAATAGGACTTCTATAACATTATATTGATGTCACAAGGTATTTTACCCAAACCAAGCGTTCATATGTTGATGAGTTAGTTTACTCACTGCTCTCTGTGGTGGTGCGGCGGTATCACATGGTCCCTCCACAATAGAGCCTTTAAATAACGTAATTTCTATTCCTTTGGGGTGAGCAACCAGAGACGATAGGTTACACAATGTATCCTCTCCACATCGTGCTCCATCATGTAGCCCCAGAACTGTCAAACAGCCATGTCTCTATAACACATAGTGACCTATACATATTACCATATCGTCGCCTCGGAGCTAAAGGATCCTATCTGCCACTCTAACGAGTGTCAGATAGGATCCTTTAGCTCCGAGGCGACGATATATAGTGAAGTTATATACAGTTGCCATGCGTAACATTTTATCACTTCAAATTGAAAACATAAATGGCATATACGAAATCATAGTTCATTTTGTCCTGTATTATTCAATGGCAGATTTTGTTATTATATTATTCTGCACAAGACTTCTTCTGGAAAGACCATTTTCATCATTGCCTAAAATATATTACATTCTACAATGGTGAGATTTTTTGCCACAAGAGTATAAAACGCTCCAATTCTTTCTATAACTTAACATGATGACAAAATGATATGTTTTACGCAAGATATGTTTTGTGTAAATATAATAATGAAAACAACTACTATCTCCATGTTTAGTTGTACTTGCCGATTTTTTGTTTGTTCTTATGGTGGTAGTTGCTGCTTCCAGAACACAGCCTGTTTCCAGTCTCAGTTGAATTCCTTCAGGATGACACACCAGTACCAATAGCCTGCATAGCGTGTCCACTTCACAGTGTACTCCATCACCTAATGTCAGGTACTTTACAAGACCAGCATGCCCCTGTAATATGTATAGTAGTATAATACAGGGGTGTCCAAAAACAAATGATGTAGGAAACAAAAGTGTAGCGTGATGCAGCACTAAGGCATTAAATTATAAAAAAAATCGGCATTAAATTCGCAACAAAATATGATCGCGACAGCTTGGCCCCCCCTGTAATATAACACATAGTGACTGCGTAAAGTATAACAAATTAGCGCACAGTGATATTATATAACACAGTCGGTAACTATATGTTATTTAACATCAATATGTGTCATGTAATATCACTAATACGTTTCTTTTAACACAATCACAATATTGATATGCCATCGTGGTCATAGCACATAGTGACTGTGTGATATATAGTTTTTACCACACAGTTGGCGCAGAAGATTCAGTGGGGGTCATTTCCTCATAATTTTGTGAAAATGTTGGGTGAAATTTTTTTACTCATATTTGTATAATTTAAGACCAATATTTGTAAATCTTGATGTTTGAACACAAATTGTATTCTCAATAACAGTGACTTAATCGGCTGATAAAGCAGATTAAAAAACGTCTATAGTCGCACTTAGCCCTTTAACTCTTACAGCGCGGGGATCGACTTTATTCGTCAGAATCTGACGTCTGTAGACGTCAGATTCCGACGTATAAAGTCGATCCCTGCACTGTAAGAGTAAAAATATTTCTAATGACCGTGGACCCATAACATACTTTAGGTATTCAAATGAATCAGAAAAAGCTGACTAAGACATTTATGATGATTTCAAATTGAAAATAACCCTTTAGTCTCCATGGTTTATAGAAAAGTATCTCAGAGCTTTAAGGGTTAAACGCATTTGGAAAAAATAGGGGAAGTGTTACCCCTTCCAGATCCACCACTAATGTGATATTGATATTATGACGTTGAACCAATTCTGATTTAATGTTGGGACAGCGTCGTAGACGGTGGACCAACATTAAATCAGTATTGGTTCAACGTCTCGTGCTTGCTGGGTCGCTTCCCAGCAAACATGAAAAGTTTTCTCATTTTATTTTTATTTTTTCTATTTTCAACAATATTGCCAGGACACGTGTACAACATCAAGCAAGTTTGAAACCTGACAAGAATGGCCCTAAAATCAATATAATAGTTTGTGGTAGATGTTCATTCAAGCAAATCATTTAATTTTGCAAAAGTAGAACAAATCAGCAGGGCAGCACTAGACATGACTTGCAATAAATATTACATTGTAGCTATTTTATCTCTGGTTTTGGTGAGGGAAACTTAAAAATATCATGCCAATGCTGTTTAACTGTTGGTTATTTTAAATAGTTCTCATACATATTTTACTTAACCTGTGCTTGTTTTAGTATATAATGTCGTTTGATTTTAACATGTTTAAGTTAACTTAGCATGCATATTTTACCGAACTAATCCCGTTGTATATAGTCTTGTACATTATGTTCATTTAAATGACGCATAAGTTTGCATAGACTTACCGTCGTCAATAAATATCTATAATATTTTTACTCACATAGCTGCATTCTGAGGGATCAGGATGTTCAATGATTGTGGAATTTCCAACCAGTGTAATTTCGTGTTTTTCTTGTTGTAGTGCGATGCCAGCTATTAGGTACATGGACACGCTGCCTCGGAATTTTAAGAACATCCGGTGTAATAGTAACTGAGGCTGGTGCAACACGTTGATATAACATGATTCTTCTGAGCTTTGATAAAAACTGTAGCGTTAATAAACTAACAATCATATCTAGAGGAGGTGTTGACCCTGTTATCTCCAATATATCTTGTTTTTGGTTGATGTTTAATAAAAAGTTCGGGGGGAATCTGACGTTTCTGAGTTTAGATAAACTTGGTAATGTTAATATCGCTCTAACCACATTAATGGGTATTGACCCAGTGATTTTCACTTCCTGATATTGTTTGTTGATCTCTACTGTTGCGTTCAGAGGAAATTTGATGTTACTCAGTTCTGAGAGGTGTGTAGATGTTAACAAAGCCTTCATCAAATCTAGATCCAGTCTACCCATAAATTCAACATTTTTCATGTGTTTTGAAATAATAAAGGAAGTCAAAGCTGTGGATGGGGCTGATGCTGATGCCGCTACATTTGTTGCTACTGATGTTATCGGTGAAGCCACTACATCTGTCGCTACTGATGTTATCGCTGATGCCGCTACATCTGTCGCTACTGATATTGCTGATGCCGCTACATCTGTCTCTACTGATGTCATCGTTGATGCCGCTACATTTGTCGCTACTAATGTTGCTGATGCCGCTACATCTGTCGCTACTGATGTTGCTGATGCCTCTACATCTGTCGCTACTGATGTTATCGCTGATGCCGCTACATCTGTCTCTACTGATGTTGCTGATGCCGCTAGATCTGTCGCTACTGATGTTATCGCTGATGTCGCTACATCTGTCTCTACTGATGTTGCTGATGCCGCTACATCTGTCGCTACTGATGTTATCGCTGATGCCGCTACATCTGTCGCTACTGATGTTGCTGATGCCTCTACATTTGTCTCTACTAATGTTATCGCTGATGCCGCTACATCTGTCGCTACTGATGTTGCTGATGCAGCTACATCTGTCGCTACTGATGTTGCTGATGCCGCTACATCTGTCTCTACTGATGTTGCTGATGCCTCTACATCTGTCTCTACTGATGTTGCTGATGCCGCTACATCTGTCTCTACTGATGTTGCTGATGCCGTTACATCTGTCTCTACTGATGTTGCTGATGCCGCTACATCTGTCGCTACTGATGTTGCTGATGCCTCTACATCTGTCGCTACTGATGTTATCGGTGATGCCACTACATCTGTCGCTACTGATGTTGCTGATGCCGCTACATCTGTCGCTACTGATGTTGCTGATGCCGCTACATCTGTCTCTATTGATGTTATCGGTGATGCCTCTACATTTGTCGCTATTGATGTTGCTGATACGGCTACATCTGTCGCTACCGATGTTGCTGATGCCTCTACATCTGTCGCTACTGATGTTATCGGTGATGCCACTACATCTGTCGCTACTGATGTTGATGATGTTGCCGCTACATCCATTGCTACTGAAGTTATACCCATCACTACTGATGTTGCAGCTGATGTTACTACATCCGTTGCTACTGATGTTGTTGCTGATCCTACATCTGAAGCTACTGTTGCTGCGGATGCTCTTACATCTGTTGCTACTGATGTTGCTGCTGATGCTGTTGCTGATGGTGTTGTTGATTGTGTTGCTGATGGTGTCACATCCGCTGCTACTAATGTTTTTGTCGCAGATGCTCCATCTGTTGCAAATGATGCTGCTGGCTGTATTGATGTTGGTGTTGCT
The DNA here is from genome assembly GCA_964017125.1 of Flabesymbios commensalis. Taxonomy (NCBI): domain Eukaryota; kingdom Metazoa; phylum Annelida; class Polychaeta; order Terebellida; family Flabelligeridae; genus Flabesymbios; species Flabesymbios commensalis. The sequence continues at coordinate 90,229,755 of OZ024904.1, read as the reverse complement.
GCTATGACTGGTGATGATGATGACGTATGTAATGTCACTACAGTTCCTTGTGTCAGGCTTGGTACTTCTGTAACGAGCGCCACCACATCCTCTGTGCTCCACGATGACGGCACATACAGCTCACTCACGCTCTGTAACAATACAAATATAATGTCTGCTGTGTAGCCTTTCGGTCGCAGATGGCGACCAACATCGATAAAGTTTGATGTCTTGTGTTTGCAGGGTTAATTAAGATTTTACCTCACTTTAAGGTATGCCTCACTAAAACTATCCACTGCTTGGAGTGAATTATATTATTACAATTTGTCAAAACTAAAGCTGTGTAATTGTCATACAGAATTACAACCAGGTGATATTGGTATTTAAATTAAATTCACAAACCACACGGAGTTTAAATGTGGTCCGAGGAAATCTTTAAAGCTATATGTTCGTGTAAAGTTATATTACCCCCTGCTATATACCATGTTGTAAATTAATTTTAGTTGTAATTTTATACATTTTCAGGACAAAAATAGTCACCTGTAATTTATACAATGTAAATAAAAAAGGCTGGTTCAACATCTTCCATATTTAGTTACGTGTGACATTTAAATATGTTTATATTTCTAGCTGACTGATTTGACTGTAATGGTAAATGTAATATACCTATTATCGTCTATTAGCCGTTGATTTTTTTGTGTGAATTTACAGGCCTGTACCCAGGAAAAAAAAATTATGATCAATAATGGGATTGAAAAAGTCAGCTAGACTAGCAGATAAAACTAATTCGCGAAAGGAATGTACTCAAATGATTATTCGTGTCTGACTATTTTTTAGGTGTAAAACTTTGTAAATTTAATGTATTTTACAACCCATCTAATTCCCAATGTTATGATTTACACCCACTTGAAGTTGTGTCTCGCTACCGCGATCCACAACTTCAAGTGGGTGAAAATTACATAGCTCCAGGTGTAATATTGAATCCAAACATTTTATGCGATTATATAGCTTTGAGATAATTGCAAAATGCTGTCATTAAAATGCACACTTGTCTACTTTACTTAAATAACACAGATTAGAATAAGATCCCCTCAACCCTTTAGCCCTCAAGATGCATCCAAGCATCATTTTGTATCTCTGAAGCATGACTTAATTTCCTACACCTAGGGGATTAAAATGAAAAATTTCAAAAAACTGTTTTAATAATAGGACTATATTTTTAATTTGTCACCCACTTTAAGTCGTTTTCATTCACTACAAGTCGAGAATTGCGACAGCAACTCGCGGCTTGTCGTGGCTAAAGATTACAATGGTAACTTCAGGCTTCAAAGGGCTAACCTTTCTAGTGTGGAGAACGGGTAAAGGCGATCCTGGCTCTAAAAAAGTGTATAGTGACCGAAGGCCCATAACATACATAGGTATTCAAATGAAGCGTAAAGAGCTAACGAAGACATTTATGATGATTTTTAATTGAAAACCCCTTTGTTCTTCTTTATACACAATTATGTTATAAGGGTTCAATCAAGCTCAAATCAACACATTGCCCTCCTTAGAAACGTTATCCATATGCTGTTTTAACGTTGGCCTACCGTCCACGGCGCTTGCCCAACATGAAATCAACACTGGGAAAAGGTATTTTGTTTGCTGCGATTCCTATATTAACTATATTAACTCTATTAACAGTGCTTCATTACTACTTAACATTTTCCTTTCATTTGAAGTTGGCATTGCTCACGCAATTGCCAACTTCAAATGAAAGGAAAATACCTCCTCACTAAAAAAATTAAACCTGCCAAATTTCACAATGGGGGCTTTACTCAAGATTTATACATGCATATTTGTTCAATTTCTGTCAAATTTTAGTTGTGTAAAAACAGTATGAATGCGCTTAAAAGCGTCGCCCGCACTCAAAGGGTCAACCTTGGAGGGCGGGGTCCCTGGTGCAGTGGTCAAAGCTGCTTGCTTGGAAAGTCAGAGGTCCCGGGTCCACCCACCGCTCTGGATTTCAAGTTTCAAAGACACAAAATGTCTCTTTCTCACTCACACGTAAATATTCAATATTGCGGGGAGCCTCCGTTACCGAGAAGTAGCGTACTCGGCATCAAACAGCCAGGGCTCGAATTTCGAGTCCTGTGTCTGGAGGGCAGTGTCATCTCGCCATCCTCAGAAGGTTCTAGTGCCCCATCTCTATATGTGCACAAAGGTGGCCTAAAGCCCCACTAATTAATTCATTCAATTATATTACCATTTCAGACTGACCTTAATATTACGAGGAAAACACGTCGTCTTTGAGTTTCTCTTGAATAATCTGGCATCTTTCTCTATGATTAGTCTCTGACAGCTGATCACACTCAACATGCTTCTCAACAGCTCTGGTGATATAGGGGAACTTATAATTATCTCTTCAAAATGCATACGTGTTTTGCTTGTTTCATCTGTTAATAATATTGTCTTTAGTTTACACCAGTGTCCAAGTGAGAGTCTTTTCAGATTATGCAATGCAGGAATTTTTCTCACGAATCTAACCAGTTGTTCCACGGTCCACTCCATTTCATCCAGGTGGAGGGTATCAATGTCATCTGTCTGTAATATAATCAAACGAAACAACAAAGGAATTAATTGTGTTTCAGGAAACTTTCATGCGTGTACAGGTTAAACTTTATGATGAAAATGTTATGAAAAAGGCTGCAAATCACTACCCGGTATGTCTGGGCCGCCTAACTCATTTACTGCGCGAGGCCCAGTCACACTGACCGCCATTTTGTTCACACAGCCAGCTGTGTAAAAACGACACTCGCGCTGCCTACCAAAAATCTCGGATGACAAAAAATTGAGACGAATATTTCAAGTGCCTATGAAAACTAGGCCATTTTCAGCAGGCGTAAACTTGTGGTCGTATTGGAACTATTGCATTTTACTGTTGGTCCAACATTGTACAAATGCTATACAAATGTTTTGTGTTTACTGGGTTACATACTGATGGATTGTATCACCTTGTTACGTTGTTATCTTGATTGTATTACCGATTGATCTTATAATACCATGACATCATTACCCTCACAACGCTGTACAAACCCTTGAAATCAAAGGTATTTTTCAATTTGAAATCATCCTACATGTCTTAACCCTTTAGCCGCCGGTGTCGCATATATTCGGGTTTTCATTTTTTATTAGCACATTAAGTACCACGTTTTAAATATGTTAAAGGTAAAATGTGACATCAATCAGCAATATTTGAAAACAGTCGACCTCCATTTTGTCAAATCAGAATATTTTTCACTCACTTGAAGTTGTGGATCGCGTCAGCGAGACACAACTTCAAGTGGGTGAAAATTCAGATTGAATAATTTGGCGGTTAAAGAGTTAAGGTATCTCTTTCCGCTTCATTTGAATACATATGGTATGGGTCTGCGGCCATTATACATATTCGGTGCGTGGATCGAATTTAGTCTAAAGTCGGTGCCCGCAATGAAAGCGTCAAATTAGCTGACATGATACTGTTAAAAACCATTTGGGGGTGGATATTTTCAGAAGAGAATTGTGTTTAGTCATTTGTAGGAAGAAATAGTTTGATGCATACTATTATTCTGTCTAGTCATATTATTTAAAGAGTGTATAGTAATTTGCGTGAAATTAAAAACTTATTCTCAATGTCCTCAATAGTCAGAGTATCACTTAAATTAAGGATTGTGTTTCTCATGTTGGTTGAAAAATATGTTATAATTTATCAAATACTCCTGTCGAGGCTGAAAATCAGATGTTGAATCTTAATACTGGCTTTATATGTTTACCCGTGCATAGTCCAAGATAGTTGGGTTGAACCCTACAGCAAACACAAGGGCATTAGTGTAGAGGCCAAGAGATCTTGACAACTCTGTGTGTTTATTGCTTATTTGGTCCAATAATGATTGAAGTGCTTTGTCATCATTGGCAATGTGAAAGCCAGCACAATGCTCCATAAATAAATTATCGACAAAACTACCATGAGGTTTAGGTCCAGAAGATATGTGTATGAATCCAATCTGTCCACAGTTAACAGCATTTAGGCGATACTTGGCAAGGGTTTCTGATGAAATAATCAGTTCTCCTCTGCCCAAGCATTCATAGCTCATGGCTGCCAGTGAACGCAACAGATACCAGGTTGAGCTGGGGATATTACTGTCTTCCATGGATTTGTAGAAGTTTACATTTTCTGTTCTTTTCTTTTTTTCTTCCTTGATGCCGATCATGATTCCCCAGATTGCATTGAAAATATCAGTCATACAGGAGAACTTTCGGATAGTATCTTTATCGTACAAGTCATTTATTTGGCATTTCCAGACATAAGTGGCGATGTTGAGAAGTAGAGGCATTCTGAGAAGTTCTATAGGAAGATAGTCGGTGATGGAGCCAATAGTAGATTGGTCTAATCCAGATTGCTTTGTTGTTTCTGTCAATATGACATGAACTCTTTCCATCACAGTCTCGTCGGATAAGCCCTCTATTCTTACATCAGTGTACGTGTCCCCTATCACCTTCAGCACTTCATCAACACAGTGTGGACGAGTGGTGACAACGACCGTGGATTTACGTACTATGTCTCCTCTCATTATCTTCATCATGGTAGTATTTTTGATGGCTGGTAAATCGAGTTCGTCGAAACCATCCACTAGAAATAAGGCTTTGGCTGGTGATGATTTGATCATGTATCGAAATTTATTCATGCAAGTGCATTTCAGAAGCTTTAAATCAATGCAGATGATTCTGACCAGGTCATCTAGGTGGTTATTGATGAGACGTTGAGGTGCAAGGAAAACAAAACTATATTTCTGCAATGTTAAATTATCACTTCCCCAAGCTCTTGTTATATGCGAAACAATTGTGGATTTGCCCATACCACCATCAGCTGTGATCACAACACGACCACCTGGCTTTATGAAATTAAACATATCGATTATGTCAGAAATACTATTCAAATTATCATTCATTTGACGTGTTCCTTTGTGTATAGATTGTATGACCATTTCTGGATTTAGAAATACATCAAGCCAGGATTTTTCCAACGTTAGAGGCCCACGAAGGAATGGAGCGCACCATTCAGGTAATAGGGTGGAGTATAACCTTTTCAATGTATTGCCTGAATAAACAATAAGGACAAACTTATGATATGCATGATAAAAAATGTTAATATAATGCTTCTGGCAAAAAGCCAAGTTATAATAATTCATTACACAATATAAAAACAAGCAAAACATTATTTTTTACGCAAATAAGGGATATCATATATTTAACAATTAACAGTTTTCACCTGCAGGTAATTGCTCAAACACTGCCATTATCTTCTCTTTCCACTGCTGGTCTTTGACACTGATGTATTCGGACAGTTCTAGCATGGGAACAAGAGAAGCAGGCGTTTTCGACACAGATCCTTTGATCAACCTTGCAACTTTTTCTGATTTTAAATTATAGATAACAGGTATGATATGGTCGCCAATGCCCTGATCTCTCTTGATCTTGATTGCAGACATGATGTTGTCTACATGCACTCTCGCTCTGGTCTTCAAATGTACTTTTCCAATGAGACATATGACCATATCTGACTCCATACATGCGCTCCTGTGGTATTGATCCACTTGTGTTCCTGGTGGACATTCTCGTTGCTTGTACTGCCCTACAAGACCTGCCTTTTCCAATGCCATCGTCAGGCTCTCTGCCACATGCAATGATGCTTTCTTCTCGTCTTCGTCATAGCACACATAGAAATCATACTGACGTCTCTCTCTGGATGATACCATGGCCTTTTTTCTGTCAAGTAAAGCATATAATATTTTGTTTCAAAAATTTATTTTCATTTTAATGGATCCTATGGCATATATTGCTTTCTGTTTCAAAAACTAAACACAAGTCAATTACCTAATTTAAACTTAAGTTATTATTATATTTTTATATTAAGAATTTATGATTATGTTGAACATTATTCATGTTTTAATTTAATTTAATTATCACACTTTTCGCTTTCTTTTTCAATAAGGAATTAAGCGAAAATACATTATATGCAACATAAACTATTTTTTTAATTGCACAGGAAACACGATATGTTAGACCAATGTTGGTTTAGTATTGGGCCAGCATCACAGATGGTGGACCAAGATTTTGTAATGTGTTGCTATGTCACAAGCATTGTCAAAATGCACCAACAGGTATATTGAATGAGAAGAAATGGCTCTCGTTATGGATGTAAATCGATCCAAGCCCAGATTTTAGTAGCTTTCTACTGCCGTGAATCATACACATGAAGCATATAAAAGGCAATATATCAGACACCTCGTACTTGGTAACCCTAATGATAGGCAGAACTGACACTCCATGATTCGAGTTCAATTTAGACGTCAGATTCTGAAGTCGATTCCCGTGCTGAAAGGTTTGAAACTTACCTTTTTCCTTAGCATTGTGAACTTTTCCTTGGTTTTGAAGAAGAAGGTAAGTTTGAGAGAATGTTTCTACCTGATCTCATGATGAGGAAGGTAAGTTTGAGAGAATGTTTCTACCTGGTCTCATGATGAGGGGGGTAAGTTTCAAAAAATATTTCTATATTCACAATGTTCATATTGTTGTATTGTGTGACCATTTTCTACGTTAAGTTTCAGAGAATATATATTTCTATATGATCTTGTCTCCAGCGGTCTGATCATATATGCGGGTAGGTCCCCAGGCATGCACATCTACAATGTTTTACATATTAGAAAATCACTTAACCCAAGTGGGTGAAAATCACTTAACCCAAGTGGGTAAAAATTCCAATTGAATAATTTTGCGGTTGAAGGGATAAATGTTCCAATTAAAAAGTGATGGTAAACCACAATTTTATTCACACAGCAAAAAGGAAACATTCAACCAATGCTGGTTAAATGTTGGACCAGCATCACGTGTTTGCTGTGAAGTTACCATAAGTGTGGCAGTATATAACCATCAAGTGTTGCAGTGCATAACTAATGCTGAGCACTGTTTCTGGTTTAAAATCTGAATCTTTAGGGAATTCTCCAAATTTAATAGTATCAAAATACGGACCATTGTCTGAAAATACCTCATATAATATTTTTTCATGAGAAAAAAGACTTTCTTTAGGGCTTTCATCACAAATGTAGTTTTTTTCAATTAGAATTGCTTGATTTACATATGGGATATTAGAATAGTTAGCTACCTACAATTTTTCCAATTTTTCCAATGAGATATTTTATGTTTGTATTTAACTAAATTACAAAGATTCAAACACGCTCACAATTTTCCATCGGGATTTACAGAATATATGCATCGCTGTGCAAAAATCTGCAGACTCCTCAATTAGAATTATACAATTTAGCAAAAATGATAATTTTCCATTTTTTGTTCGAGAAAATTAATAAATGTTATTATTTTTCTAAACTGAACCAGGGTGTATACAGCAACAAACAAATGATTGAGTTTGTCACATTTTTTAAATATTTTGCCATTTTTTCACATCTAGTTCTGTTGCATGAGTATGGATCATTTGTGTTTTGATTTTCCAAGTTTTCTATGACACGAAGCTGTGTAATCTGATCCTGTACTGTACAATGATAGACGCATACTGAGCTGGTATCTACTATCAATATCTGCTTACCTGCATGACTAAATTCAGATTAGGACTGAGATATTTGTTTACGTTTCAAAATTAATGTTGTTTGTTGTGTGTGTGTAATAAATATGTAGCTGTGTACAACCATGCCTCATATTCTAGTCAACAATTTGTAATTGTTTATTCATTACACAAACTGCTGTTGATGAGTCTTCCACAAACAATTATAGCAAAACACTTTTGAAATGTTTAGAATTATCATTTTTAATGAATAATCTTATTGACAGCTTTTACATTGTGCCACATTTCATGCGCATATTATTTTAGGATATACAAAATACAACAACTAACCATGATGCACAATTTGAAAGGACGAATACAAAGAGGACAGTACAATTATTCTAGATATCTCTACTACTATTTACATTTGGTGATATAAGTAAACTATATAAGCAAGAGCCCAACTGATTCTAGGATCAGTTAGGTCAGGTAAGGAAAACTGTGATAAACAAGAAGAAATGCATGATGCCGATTGCCGATTCTAATGATGATATGTCTATTTATATAAATAAAATTCATCGAGTGATAGTCATACAAATTAAAACGTTATGGAACTATCATTTATAATTTATTTTTTAGATTTTAAAATGGCATTGAAAATATTTTTATCATAATCTGCTTATTGATTTTTAATCACCTGTTACAGTTGAGATTCATCATACACATACAGAAAATTTGAACATTTTTTATCATTTCAGCATTATATATAATCAAGTGTTTGTAGAGCTAAAATTACCACTAAGTTTGTGCTCGTGACTGAAGGTATTTATGTTAGAAATGGGGGGGGGGGGAGGCGCATGGGTAATTATATCATACACACTTTAGTGGGGGTTTTCTGAGGGGTATAGTTATATTGTTGTTATTTATTTACTCGCATAAAGACATATGATTTGATGTTTATAGCAAAATTACAAAATTGGCAAGTTCGTAATATAAAATATGTATTTCTTTTTAAAAAATGAGATTGTGTTAATTTGTTGCTTTCGTCTTATCAATATACTTGCATTAGTATGCTTAATGTATTTCACGCCCTTGTAGTATACTAGGATGACTCATAGTAAAATACATGATTTGTACTATTTTTTATTTTAAAAATTGTGATTTTTTTAAGCAAGATCTTAAAAACACAGAAAAAATATTTTCCCATCATGCCACTGGACATTATATTCTATGATGACCACCTTATATATGAAAATTACCACATTATGTGGACAAAACAATCACCATAATCTACCTTATATTACCTTTTCAAAAAGTCATCAAAATAAACTATTTGTTACTTGTGGGAAACGACCACCCTATATGGGAAACGACCAGCATATGTGGGGAACAACCTCTCTATATTGTGAAGCTACCATTGTATGTAGAGAAACGACCGCCTTATGTGAGGGGACCACACCTTGTAATAGGAAACCACCACCTTGTGTGGTCAAGTGACCAGCTTGTTTTCCGAAAAAAAACCATCCCGTATTAGGTAGGGCTGACCATATGTAGGCGGTTGACCAGTTTGTGGGGCGGGGACCCTAGGGTAGTGGTTAGCACCGCTGCCTTTCACGCCAGAGTTCGGGGTTCGGTTCCCGGTCTCGGCGGTTTGAAAGAAACAAAAAATGTTTCTTCCCCATCCAAGTGTGAAAGTCAGTATTGTGGGGAGCCTCCGTGACCGAGAGGTAGCGTGCTCGGCCTCAGACCGCCAGGGCTCGGATCTCGAATCCTGTGTCTGGACGACAGTGTCATATAAATCATCTCACTATCCTCAGTAGGTTCTCACAAAGGTGGCCTAAAGCCCGATTCATTTTATTTCGACCAGTTTGTGATGGGAAATAACGAACCAATGTGGGGAGACGACTACCAAATGTAGTGGAACGACCATCATATGTGGGAGACCTCCACCAACCACATAAACTGCGAGCGCGTAAGCATTGCAATACATCACCAAATGCATGGAAACATATCTAACATATGTAAAGAAAAAAATATAAAGAAACACATATGAAGAAATATATCAAGGAACTACAACCCTGCATAGAGAAATAACCACCCTTAGCAGAAAAACGGCCGCGTTATGATTATTCGAACAATAAGTTACTAACTGTGTGAGTTTGGCAGTGGCTTTCTCCACCACTGAGTGGATGTTAACAATAAGTAACTAAACGTGTGAGTTTGGCAATGACTTTCTCCACCACTGAGTGGATGTTAACAATAAGTAACTAAACGTGTGAGTTTGGCAGTGGCTTTCTCCATGACTGAGTGGATGTTAACAATGAGTAACTAGCTATGTGAGTCTGGCAGTGGCTTTCTCCATGACTGAGTGTATGTTAACAATGCGTAACTAACTATGTGAGTCTGGCAGTGGCTTTCTCCATGGCTGAGTGGATGTTAACAATAAGTAACTAACCGTGTGAGTTTGACAGTTGATTTTCCCATGACTGAGTGGATGTTAACAATACGTAACTAACCTGTGAGTTTGGTAGTGACGCTGTGTGAGTTTGGCTGTGGCCTTCTCCATGACTGAGTGGATGTTAACAATAAGTGACGCTGTGTGAGTTTGGCTGTGGCTTTCTCCATGACTGAGTGGATGTTAACAATAAGTGACTAACTATGTGAGTTTGGCTCTGGCTTTTTCCATGACTGAGTGGATGTTAACAATAAGTGACACTGTGTGAGTTTGGCTTTGGCTTTCTCCATGACTGAGTGGATGTTAACAATAAGTGACTAACTATGTGAGTTTGGCTGTGACTTTCTCCATGACTGAGTGGATGTTAACAATAATACGTCTACCCTTGTCTAATACCCCTCTCCATGATAATCTTTGACGATAGATGTCCATAATTTTTAAAAAGAAAACGGGGTTGGTGTACATTGTCTTGATCCATTGACAAAACATTGGTCCAAAATTAAACAGTTTCAACGATTCGAACATAGAATCCCATTTTACTGAATCGAAGACTTTCTTGAAATCTAAAAATAAGAGAATTCCGTTTTTATATTTGTTGTTTTCGATTATATCAGACACAAGTCTAATATTTTGGCCTATAAATCTGCCTTTGATATACCCAGTCTGGTCGTCATCTATAACACTACAAAGCACCTGTATTAATCACCTGTATTAATCAGACTTATTGGTCTATAGTTGGCTATGTTTTCACACTCTCCATTTTTAAATATTAGTGACATTACAGCTTCTCGCTGTGATGGACAGAGCTCTCATTTTACAAAAGCTTCATTAATAACAGAAATAACAAACTATTCAAAATCAGGCCAAAACTCTTTTTAAAATTCAGCTGTTAGACCGTCCAATCCTAGAGATTTTTTTAATCGCATATTTTTTTATCACATCATTAGCTTCTTCTATTGTTACTAATCCTTCGCAGATTTTCAGTTTTTTCTTTTGTAATTTATTTTTCACATCTATTTTATTTACGTATCTTTTAATATTATCTACATTATTTCTACGTGTAGCATAAATTTTTTTGTAAAAATCGCTGGCAGTTGATAGTATTTCTTTGTCATTTTTCAGAGTCTATCCCCGTTCATCTTTTAAAGCAGTAATATGTGCATGATTGTTTCTAATATTTTCTAGTCTTAAGAAATATGACATGCTGCGTTCCCCTTTTTCTACCCATTCTGCTCGTGCACGAATTCGAGCTCCTTTAGCTTTATCCTGCATCAGGTTGTCATATATGTGTTTTAATGTCTTACGAAGCTATTTTAATTTATTGCAATTTTTTCCTGTTTGTTTTTCGAGTGCCATGATATTATCTATGTGGGATATTTCTTTCCCAATTGTTTCTTTGGAACATCTTTTACTCCTTGCTTTATCGGTGCAATAGCTTATCGAAAATTATTTAAATCTAATTTTACATAGATCCCAAATTAGGCTTTTTTTCATTTATGTTTTCATATTCTTCAATTGTGTTTTCAAATTTGTCTTTAATGCCAATTTTAAATTCTTCGTCGTTGAGAGCAGAACTGTTTAGTTTCCAGTAGCCTAGCCCTCTAGATGTTCTACTAGACCGTATGTATCACAACTGCCTTGTGATCTGGGACTGGTGCAACCTTAACATATGCTTTCTGCAAGCATTTTGATAAATTTTCGTTACAAAAAATATAATCTATTCGTGACATTGCTGTTCTGCTTGAACAATCGGTGAATGTAAAACCTTTCTCGTTTAGATGAAGAGATCGCCAACTGTCGGTGATATTTGAATATTTCTTAAATTTTGAGAAGTTAGATGACGAAGCATCTATTTTACCAGAAAGTCGGTCTTGAATATTGTCAACAGTATTGAAATCTCCTCTAACAATTACATTACTGTCATATAATACGTTTTGTTTACCCATTTAGATGCTGTTTTGAACAGATCTCGTCTCTCCGTAATAATAATAATATGTGACTAACTGTGTGAGTTTGGCTGTGGCTTTCTCCATCACTGAGTGGATGTTAACAATAAGTGACTAACTGTGTGAGTTTGGCTGTTGCTTTCTCCATCACTGAGCGGATGTTAAGAATGAGTGACTTACTGTGTGAGTTTGGCTGTGGCTTTCTCCATCACTGAGCGGATGTTAAGAATGAGTGACTTACTGTGTGAGTTTGGCTGTGGCTTTCTCCATCACTGAGTGGATGTTAACAATGAGTGACTAACTGTGTGAGTTTGGCAGTGGCTTTCTTTATCACTGAGTGGATGTTAACAATAAGTGACTAACTGTGTGAGTTTGGCTGTTGCTTTCTCCATCACTGAGTGGATGTTAACAATGAGTGACTAACTGTGTGAGTTTGGCTGTGGCTTTCTCCATCACTGAGTGGATGTTAACAATGAGTGACTAACTGTGTGAGTTTGGCTGTTGCTTTCTCCATCACTGAGCAGATGTTAAGAATGAGTGACTAACTGTGTGAGTTTGGCTGTGGCAGTGGCTTTCTCCATCACTGAGCGGATGTTAACAATAAGTGACTATATCATAACTGTGTGAGTTTGGCTGTGGCTTTCTCCATCACTGAGTGGATGTTAACAATAAGTGACTAACTGTGTGAGTTTGACAGTGGCTTTCTCCATCACTGAGTGAATGTTACTTGTCTGCTGTGCTGTCTTATCAACTTCAGCATTCAATTCGGTTGATGTAAGAAAAGTATCTGTCAATTTTGCTAAGGTTTTCAGTAGACTGTACATCTGTGTGCCCATGATATTCAGTCTTGATTCGGCAGCTATTATCACCTCTCTTGTTTTCTGTGCGGCTTCAGGAAATGTGTTTTCACCCTATGTAAAGAAAAATATATCTTAGAATATTTTATTAGGGTATTTTAGCTTTTTCTGCACTTTTGAAAGATTTGCAATAGGGCCTACCTATAGTAATGCATATTTTTTTCTAAAGCACAATATTTTGGGTGGAATCAGCAGCCCCAACTACCATCCAAGAATGTAGCTGCAGTAACTCCACGGGTCAGTGACATATCATGGTCCCTCAGCTTAGCACCAGAGCCAATGCAGCTCCCACATCTGTGCTCACCCACTCATGTGGACATAGTAGTCTTGAACTACCAGCAATATAGTGTTTGATATTAGTTCTCTCACGTGGGATGAATCGTTTCCCTCAACCATTGTTGCTCTAGGTACTATCCGATCCGAGGGTAGGCCACATTGTTTCAGCATTAAGATGCACTGCAGAACCCAAGCATCTGCGCTGTCTGGGAGTAAATCCCGTAGACATGCCCAGAAACCTTTATCGGGTGAGTGTAGTAAAATACTAAATAACCCACCATGCCCTATCACACCTCCCTTATTTGTGATCTATATCATTAATTTTTATACACAGATTGCACAAAATAACTCAAATGACCGCTATGCCCGAAAAGTGATGTAAATCATTATTTTACTGCTACTACATTTTCCCCCAAAATACAACGCTCAATCAACTTGCATAATTAGTATCCCATTTCTGCAAAACAGTGATTTTATTTTCAAATAATCCACAAGTGTACCACTAATACAGCGGCATAGCAAAACAATTGTGCATTTTATGAAGAAAGCATTAAATTTGTCAGGCTAATAAAATATATCATCCAGAACATTATCAGATTTCGAGCCACCTAAAATTCACCCCGGGTGGCCGCATATTAAATTTTAAAATGGTGGCTTTGGTCAATTAAAAATTCGAAATATTTTTGGTTCTGTGTCTGCTGAAGAACTAACTTTAGTGTCTTGAAGCACAAACTTGAGGTCACGAAGTTGAATGATTATACTGTTAAATTACCTTGCTGCCTCTATCTTAGATTTCAAGAGAAGGGTGTAGTCAACAGCAATAAATGACATTCAGTTTGGTAAAATTATCCCCAGAACGGCAGTAAAAAGTGATTGAAGAAAGAAAATGTTTTTTCTACAAGTACCAAAGTGTCACTTACGTGTATTGTATTCTCTAATTCACACACCTCTCTCTCCAGTCTGTCTGTGGTATTCTGACTCACTAAAAGCGTATGTCTGCAATGACGAATTACATATCGTCACCTTGGATATGAAAGGGTGTATCTGCCACTTCGTGAAGTGGCAGATACACCCTTTCATATCCAAGGTGACGAATTATGTTAACCCTCAACCCGCTAAGCGCGACAATAGTCGTTTTTAATCCGCTTTATAAGTTGATCAAATCACTGATATTTGGAATGAAATGACTGTTTAAACATCAATATTTGCAAATGTTTCGTCTGTTTTGTCTCAAATTCAACAAATATGAGTAATTTGAAGTCGCTGCCGCGGTCGCGAGACACAAATTCAAGTGAGTGAAAATTCAAAAAAGGTTCCTTGGCAGATTATCAGGGTTGAAACACTCTTTATTCCCCAGAAATATAAGCCAAAATATCAGCTCACTATTGGGGCCATATTTTGCCGGACATATATGGGCCTGTCTTAATAATACACGCTACTAGCTGCATGATGTCATCTTATTTGTTTAGGCATTGCACACAGGGGCGGATCTAGGATATGAAAAAAGTAGGTGCAAAGGGTCTGGGGGCTGGCCCCACCAGAATTTTTCAATATATCTAAGCAAATCAAGGGGTCCTCTTGGATGAATTTGGGGGAAGTAGGGGGGCACGCGCCCATGGCGCCACCTCTGGCTCTTCCACTAGTACATGTTACTATAGCAGATAGAAATAAATAAAGTATATGTACCTAATGACATTTTTGGGTTCAAGGAAACATTTATCGCTATAACAACGATTTGTTAACACGGTGGTTTCAAAATGTTATAGTTGTGACAATATTGATAATCTATTTAAAACAGATAAAATGTAATAAGTGATGCAATATAAACACGAAAGATCAAAAACGACATAGAGTTATGAGAATTAAAGCAATAATACATTAGCCGATCACAAGTTATGTATGTATGAATATCTATGCAGATTATCACAATACAAGCTCACAAAGATTTCATCTCGCTACACGATATCTTGCCATTCTGTAGATCCTTCCAATGACGTCTAAACATTTCACGACCATGCAGAAAATCCTGGTAAAAACACGACAAATACCTGGTCAACTTAAACGGACAATTATCTTTCATGTGGTTTATTTCAGAGAAGTAGGCTGGTTTATAAAATAATGTATCTGTTAGATACGCCAAATACTACATCATAATATAACTATATAACTCCCATGTGCGAGTTGATAGTGTAAAAAACACACGTTTTTTTTGCTGGTTTTGAAAAATACAGCACATGGTCATGGAATAAGGTGTGGGTCTTTAGGCCAACACCTTATTTCTTGGATGAGTGCTGCAATATTCCATGCATTATCCCATGACCACCATTTACCTATAGGTGAATTGATATATGACAATGCACCTCACATTAAAGGGACGACCCCACCACCTAGTTTTAGCTAAATTTGAACCTTGCCGGGTGCAGCAATTGTCATTCAATTTTAACTTTTTGTTGCTTTGTTGTTTTGTCTTATGATATTTCAACAATAAAATTTAAAGTCCCTTTTAAAGTCAAATTATTTTTCCAGCAACACATATTTCTCTCTTGCAATAATAGACATATCCTAAATTAAATTATTTAATTGACTTGGCAACGGTTGATCACGGAAACATAACCTACTTGAGCGGTTGTGACATTCAGTGGTTGCAATACCGGCCCGGACAAAAGCTCCCACATCATACTCTTCAGCAGCAGTGCCATCATATTACTCTGAAAAATAAACTAAAGTATTAAAGTTGTTATTAGATGCTTTTTATATCTATGTAACTCCCACATTCCAAACATTTTCGCGTTCAAAATGGTACAAACTTTAGTATTTTTTACGCACTTGAAGTTGTGGGTCGCGGTAGTAGACACAACTTTAAGTGGGTAATATTTTAGATAATATAATGTAGTGCATTAACCCTTCCAGCTCAGGGACCGTCTTTAGACGTCAGGATATGACGTCCATAGACGTTAGATTCTGACGTCTAAAGACGGTCCCCGCACTAAAAGATTGAAAAAATATATAATGACCGGAGACCCATAACATAGGTATTTATATTATATGATATATGAAGCGGAAAGAGCTAACTAAGACATTTATTGTGATTTCAAATTGAAAAATAAATTCTTTGGTCTCCATGTTTTTTACAAACATATTTCAGCGTGATAAAGGTTTAGGGTTGATATGTGTGTAATTGTCAAATTGCAGACATTTTCCCGCGTATACGACATGCTCCTGGAAAATACATTGCTATATCGAGAAATTCGCTCTAAGCGTGCTCGTAAGAGAGAGGCGCGACTGTAGTTGCATTGGAATGAATAATTTTTTTCAGCTAATACAAGAAGCTGCCCCTATTATATTGGTTCAATGTTTATGTTGAATGAGATGACACTGCCCTCCAGACACTGGATTCGAAATTCGAGCCCTGGTACTCTGAGGCCGAGTTCGCTACTTCTCGCTCACGGAGGCTCCCCACAATATTGAGCAGGCGAAATAGGTGTCACGGCAGGGACGTGTAAACATATACTTTAAAAACCTCAGTATTAATTAAATTAATCAAAAAACGTCTTTAGAATTAAACAAGAAATGAAAAAATCCGCAGAATGGCATGCAAGCCTGCCGGGCTATGACCATGTTCTGTAAGTACCCTATATAATAAGGAAACGTGATCAATAATATCTCACCCTGATGGAATCCAGCCATACTGAGGCGTCAACACCAGATACCACACCACGCCTACAACCAACATCATACAAAAAAAAATCATATCATCTATAACATAGCATAACGACCCCCGGAAATTACGTTTGTAAAGTATACTTTTCAATATTAATGAATTTGGCCAAAAAGTAGGGGGCGCTTGTGCTTTACCAACCCGATTGTGTTGCGGGTACTTGTGAGTCTAGTATGCTGTGACATTTCGTGGAACAGACCAAATGTCGACGTTACGTATTGTGAGTCTATTATGGCACACGTTATGATGCCATACGACGCTGGCCCAACATTGAACCAACAACGGTCCTATGTCTCGTGTTTCTTGGTAAGGGGGTGGATGTGTGAAATGCAATGATACTCTTACCACGAGTTATAACTGAGTTCAAAGCTCGCCTGGTCGTCCTTGACATCAGATACATCCACATGGGGAAGGTCAAACACCCGTGACCTCAAGGATGTCCTCTCCTCATCTGGCTGCCAAATTAAATGCATTTCACTCAGCATTATTCTCCCTCTGAAAGCAACATCACGTGAATGAATGAATGAATGAATGAATGAATGAATGAATGAATGAATGAATGAATAAATTGATAAATGAATGAAAAAATGAATGAATGAATGAATGAATGAATGAATAAATGAATGAATGAATGAATGAATGAATGAATGAATGAATGAATGAATGAATGAATGAATGAGACCACTTTTTAAACACACAGCAGGTTAAGCTGGGCTAGTAGAGGTTCTCTTGGCCCAGTTTAGCCTATATGGTGGCCTAAAAATACCATTAATTTCATTTCATTTCCTACCTTGCTTTTGTCGTGCCGTCTTCTATGATGCTAATCTCCACATTAGCCTCCATCAGTTTGACATCTGGAGGCCTTATTGCGGCTTCTGCGCCAGACGGCACCCCTTCAGACCCCGAGGATGTGTTCCCGCCTGATGCCATTTCAATCAATATTTCATAAGAATCTAAAATACAATTTTAGCTGTATCATTCAAATCTACTAGAAATTATCGCGTGGAGATTTGACATCTACCCCTTTTTGTAGGGTCTAGCCTCATTCACCAAGTTTAACTAGTAAAAATGTTGATGTATTGTAATAGATCACAGCTTTAACCATATTAAACCTGATATATTTTCGTATAAACCATGAAGGGTAAAGGATTTTTTTTCTATTTGAAATGTCATAGATGTCTTAGTTAGCTCTTTCCGCTTCATTTGAATACCTATGTTATGGGTCTAGGTATAATAAATGTTTAAATCTTTCAGTGCGCGGATCAAGTTTAGACGTCAGAATCTGACGTCTATTGCCGTCAGATTCTGACGGCTAAAGTCGACCCCCGCGCTGAAATGGTCAACCACCCCTGTCATAGTTGTGCATCACATGATGCATTTTAAAAAACTGCTATATAATTATAATAAAATCACCCAATGTAGGTGCAATTTTATCCCAGCGTTGAATTGGGTGAACGACATATTTTATTGGAGATTAATGGAATATCCATTCTCGTAGGCGACGAAATTTAGTGGCCGAATGTGAAATAGTGGTGAGTGAAGCACAGATCGAGAATGTAAGAAAATGTAAAAAGATTATTTTGAGAAATACAATGAGTAAGTAATAATGCATGACACCATAACTTCAGTTATTTAATGGGTGATTTCGGTCATGTACAGACTAATAATTGTCAATCAAATTGTAAAGCTAATATAAGTAGTTTAGTTTGTCTAATGTTTCAGAAACAACAAAGTGATATAATTGATTTAGTTGTTTTCTAATATTTCAGAAGCAACAATTTACTATTACTACTATTTAAAGATGCCAGACCGTTATGTGTATAATTATAATAAAGACGAATGGGATTTTCCTCAGAGTAAAATAAAAGACGCGCCACCAATTAATGTAGTAAAAAATGCTTCCAATATTGATGATGCTGGAAATGAGTGGCTGGCGATTATCGAACAACTTATGTCATCAGCTATATCCAAGGTGCGAGCTAAAAGTCAACTCCATGGTTTGACAGACATTTACGACATCAACATCGCGTCAAAAGGACAGCCTGCCTGAAGAAAAGCTACACATACAAAACAAGTTCAGACTGACATAAATTGAAAAAGTCACAAAATAATTTTAAGAAGGACTTAATAAGAATAATAAAAATAAGTATAATAATTTTGTTAACGATCTAAGTAATAATATAACTACTAACCCTAAGTGATTTTAAACTTTTTTTTTAGAAAAAAAAGTCATTTCCAGAAACAATTTTTCATGGGTCACAAGAATGTAATAGTCCACGGAATAAACTAATTAATTCAATGAGTATTTCAAATATGTATTCACCGCTGACGATGCTGATACTACTTCAATTGATCAAAACTTACCAGGCACTAATAATAATTTCACACAAGAAAATATTGCTAAAATGTTACAAGAACTGAATGTTAACAAGGCATGTGGGTCTGAGACAGCCTCTTTTCTCAACTGCTCAAGAAAGCACTGGTACATCTCTTTACGAGAAGCTTACCCTCTGGTTGTCTACCTATTCAATGGAAACGTGGTGCCTATTCATAAAACTTGGCAAGTCTCACATCTCTAATTATTAGACCAAAATCTTTGTTGTGTACAGTGTCAAAGGTGAAGAAATATATATATATAACCACATTATTTATTCTGTAAAACATTTATTACATCCGTTGCAACATGGGTTCATGAACGGAAAATCATGCACAACCTAACTTATAGAAGTTTACAAAAATGTTTTTAAATGTTTAGATGAAGGTAAACAGATGAATATTATATTTTTAGCTTTTTCGAAGGCATTCGATTCGGTTAATCACGCCATGCTGATACATGAGTTAAAAAGTATAGCTTTTAATTTAACTGATTATTTAAAACATAAAAGCAGCCCCTTGGGATGACATCAATTTTCGTTTTTATTTCCGCACTGAAGTAGTGTATCCCACGGATCATGTTTTAATTTTTTTCAGAATTTTCATATTTTTACAAATATTTTTAATCAACATAACTTAATCAAACAAACTATTTGTATACCTGAAGGACGATTTAATGTTTTCACAGCATTGGGCCACATGCTGATGGCATCGGCCCAGCGTTGGGTAGACAATCAGTGCTGCAGTTGTGTCCTCCCGTGTCCTGACTATGAGACACCAATTAGCGGCGACTGCTCTGATCTTACCGTCTGATACGTGGGAATATGTGATGGAAAGTGCTGAATATTGCTGACTTGTTTTGTTTACATGGCAATATACGACCTGGAAATACAACTATTTCACTCTTTTTCGGTACTTCAAAATTGTGTTTTGACTTTTTCGTATTTGCAGTTAAGATCAGTAAGCTATATAGCTTTATATAAATTAAATTTTCAAAATTGACAACATTGAAAATGTCTCATTCCAAGGGGTCCCTTTAATTGTTATGCATTTCTGATTTAATGGATGTGCATCTGAATGGATCCCTGTGACATTTGGTGTCCCACAGAGATTCATTCTGAGTCCTCTGTTATTCTTATTTTTTATTAACGATATGCCTGATAGTGCAAAAAATCGTCATTAGCCATGCTTTTGACAAATTGTCAATATAAAGAAGATTTAGATGAACTTGACCTGTTGTCCAAATATTGTAAGCTTAATTTTCATTTCTTGAAATGTAAAGTTGTTTATTTTATAGCAATCATAATACTATAAAGTGTGTCTATACAATCGATGGGGAACCATTAGAAAATGTTTCTTCATTTTGTGACTCGAGGGTTATTGTTGATTGCCCTTTAACACATTATGTACACATGAATAATGTTGTTAAAAATGTAATAAAGTAAATAACATGATTATGCTCGCAGCAGGTTACAAAGCACCTGCGTCTGTTTTCTTTAATTAAACCGACAGTTATCTTCAAAATGGGCATGCGTAGGTCACCTTAGGTATATACAGTAGGCCCACATGTTGATTACATTCAGCCAGTAGCTTTTACCTGATTATAAGACTTTGGATACTACTCCAACGAGACACTCACCCAACGCTGTTTTAATGTTAGGCCAACGTCTGTGATGCTGGCCCAACATTGAACCCACATTCGAGAAATGTACAATGTTTGAGAGAAAGTCCTCCTGCCCAGCAAACACAACACATTTGTTTAACATTTATAAAACGTCGGCCCAACGTCTTCGACGTTGGTCCAGCATTGTATAAAGTCATACAAATGCTTTGTGTTTACTGGGTGTCAATACAAGCTTGGGGTCAGCCAGTTTCGACATCCCGGCAGTAATACAGTCAGTTTGTTTGCAAGCCAACGACCAGCTAAGGGCCTGGGCTAAGGGCTTTGAATTATTAACTCATATACGTCGCTCAAGTATATATGAACTTGCTGTGATTTGAGAGCTTGCTCTTAATAAGGCTTTGGGTATGAAACGCACATTTAGTATTATAATGGGATAGGGCATTGGCCTACCCACGGGCACTATTGCATTCTAGGGGACCCTTGTCCTGCGAATTTTGACAGTTGATCATAAGCTGTACAAGGCTCTAATGCCCATAGTTGAATATTCCTCCTTCCATTCGGTCACACATTGAAAATGTTGAGCGTATACAGATAAATGTTAAACGGTATTCTGTTCATTATCCGTCATTAAATAATAAAAAACGCTGTGAAAATACGAACATATTGCCACTCTTATTTAGAAGAGAAATTGCAGATATTAAAATACTTTTCAAGTCAATGTATACCAACAATTTTTCCAGTAATGTTTCTGACCTAGTCCAAGTGTATATACCAAATGAAAGGATTCGCTCTAACCGCAAACATATGCTCTTGCTGCCTAAGCTGTTAAGAATGGAGACGTACAACGGATTTTACTAGAATAGTTACATTATAGAATATATTACCACCAGAACTGCGCGATGACCATTCATAATGTATATTTGTTTGCTGAGCTAGAAGATTTCTATCTGAGTATGTTTAAAAACGTTTATAATCCTATTTCCGACCTAGTTTATATAATACACATTATTTGTACTTATTGCACCTTTATGATTTTAACTCAATTTCTTGCATGCTTTTATTCATGCGACTATTGTCAACATACTTTTATATAAGCCATTGTGAGATGCATTAAATTATTATTATGATGATCAGGGTGATTATATGGATGTCAAACTCTTTGGGTGCTGTCACCTGTATTGACATCCACCCCAAACACTTTTGTTATGTATTTTTAGATTACTATTCATATTGTAAATACTGTATTGAACTTGTATGCAGCAAGCCAAATAAATAAATAAAAGGAATATCCTCCCCAATATCTGTTTTGTTCACATACACTCACCAGGTGACCTTCATCTTCACTAATCTATAACGAGCGCGATGCATTCTGGGTGTACACTTATCCTGTTATTGGTTCACAGTGGACCACTACTTTAAATCTGGTTTCTATCCTGACAATATTTATACTGACGATGCAAACAGCAGTAAGTGCTTACTGACAAGTAGGCAGTTACGGCTGTTTTCCTTTTTTTTGCGCATTTGTATACCACGAAAACGCGAACAGTAGTAACTGCTCATTCTGCGGATCCGGAATTTTCAAAAGGGGGGATCCGATTGAAAAAAATGACTGATTAGTCTAATAGGCCTAGATGGGTGATTGACACCTCAAGTTGAGTCACTACCTTAGTTAAGTTAGAGTGTCAAATACCGAAACAAGTTGAGGCAATTTACTTTCGGACCTCCCTCTGGAACGGCACTACTTACCCAGTCAACACAAAACATTTGCATGACAATTGTGCAACGTCGGCCCAACGTCTCCGACGTTGGTCCAACATTGTACAAATGTTATGCAAATATTTTGTGCTTGCTGGTATTGCTGAGCGAGTGTGGGGATATAATCTTACCAAGTCTAAAGTTGTATGTTTCTGATGTCTACTTCCTCCTCTGTCTATTCGTATTGACCTTAGCTGCGGAATAATACCGTCCAGCCACTCTGATTTCTCACTGAGAATAAAATCCTGTATATATAAATGCTCAGTGAATTCAGGAAGCTCTGTCAGGGATGTCACACGAGCTGACACCGACCACATCACGTGATATTCCCGGAACTGTCGCGTCTGTCCAAGCATACACTAGACATTCACACAACGTCGGATAAATGTTGTAGACGGCGACCCAGCATTAAATTGACATTGTACCAGCATGTCGTATTTGCTCGGATAGGCCTATATATAAATGCACGCCCTTTTGAGCAAAGTTTTTGCTTTTTGCTCATTTATGTTGCTCAAAACTGAGAAGTTCGTATCCCGGCTTGGGTCGGATATATGTTATCGATTTTGTACATATATACATGATCTAAACAGTTCAAAGGCCTGGAGTGTGCAGTGCTGTTATGGTAATTAACTATATAGCCGCGTTATTACATTTTATTAGCCGATAATAGTTATTGGGAAAGAAATGTGTGTTTAAATGTGCAAAATGAAGAAACCTTGAAGTCATTCGATAAGAGTAGGGCATAGTCCTGACTTTGGGCTCCCTTCTGTCGCGATATTGTGTGCCATGGTTGTGGCGGAAAGCGACGTAAAGCAATATTCACTCACACACTCATATCAACTTTTAATTAAACTTAAGTCCACTTCAGAAATTCACTGAGCATTAAAAAATATATATATCTGCGATATGTTTTTTGGTGAAAGTTTTGAATTTTTAAAAGCTAAAGTTAGCTCCTACTCCAGGAAGTGAAAGTTTTTTCTGTTGTCCGAGAGAACATCCAAGTGAGAAAAATGGTGTCATTGTTTCCGCACCGTTATGACAACACTATATGGGTACATCAGTATTTACGAAAGGTGCAGGCGTATTATTTTGGGGAAGCGTTGGCCCAGCATTAGAATAACATTGGTTCAGCGTCTCGTGCTGGCTGTGGTAACCCTTGAAATATTTTTAAATAACCCAGAAAAACAAATTGTGTTTTTTTTCAATTTGAAAGCATATCATAACTCTCTCGGTTAGCTCATTCCACTTGATTTGAATACCTTTGTTATGGGTCTAGAGCCATTATAAATATATTACTCTTTCAGTGCGTCAGAACGTTGGCCCAACATTAGACCAGCATTCGTTCAGCGCCTCGTGGTGATCGGGTGATTTAAAGCGCTGAATTAATTTGTAAAAAAAAACCCATAGCAACCAAAGCGTTTTTTCACCTTGAAATCATCATAAATGTCTTAGTTAGCTCTTCCCGATTCATTTGAATACGTATGTTAGGGGTCTACGCAATTAGAAATATTTCTACTCTTACAGAGCGAGGATCGATTTAGTCGTCACAATCTGACGTCTACAGACGTCAGATTCTGACGACTTAAGTCGATCCCCGCGCTGTAAGGGTTAAAG